>JANAVB010017644.1:0-126253 GCA_029216955.1 Iris pallida
TATGGTATCAAAGATGTAGGAAAGAGGTTGAGTAATCACATTCTATTAGCCATCGCTGTTGCAGAATATGGATGACACTGAGACTCCGGATTGGGCAGATGGTAATGCGAGCGTTGGCTCAAGGCATATGTGGTAATATGAATGAAATGATGGCTTGTTTACTTAGTTTTTCTTATCAAACATTCTTTTTTTCACAAATAAGTTTCATATACTTGTATGGTCATGGATAATTTATCGACAAAGTGGTTCCTCGTATGGTATTTCGAGGCCTTGAAAACTGATTAGTTCTATTTCCCCAAGTGCTGAAGTAGTAGCACAGTAATGAAGTAGTAGCACGGTGATTCGAGAACCTTCCGGACTTGGCTAGCTACCCATCGCTGAAAGGTTATCAATCCTATTTTTTGGTATGTATATTTTCAGTATACCTGTACAAATTCTGACATTTGTCAGGTGACCCGTATCTTGACTTGTCTTACTTAGCCTAGTCTTGGTTTAATCTTGCCTTGGTTTAATTCGGTTTAGTTCAACTTGGCTTGGCTTAGCTTGAGTTGGTTTATTTTGGTTTGAGATGAGAAGGGTTTGTATAAAAACCAACTCCTCTCCCTCTCTCTCCTCTATTATTTCTCATTACTTCTGCAACTTCTTCATTTACTCCTCCCACCTACCAAGCCCTAGGCAAGTGCAACTTGCTTCATGATGGATCTTAAATTTTATTGTTCCATTGTCTTCCTTGCTTGATTCTAAGCCTGTTTAGATCTTGGAGATTTTGGTTTTGATGGTTACATTTTTGTAAATCTAAGTTTATAGTATCTTCGGTTTTCCTTGGTTTTGATCTCTTAAACTTTGTTATTTTCGAAAACTAAGGTTCCATGCTGTGGGGAATTCAATTCTACCCAATTTTAGCTTTTGAACCGCTTGATTTCGACTTCGTAAGAAGAAGTTATGTCATTTTCGTGTTCATGGGTTCCCCACACCTTTTATTGCTGTCGGAATGATGAGCAGTGTCGTGCGTAGCATTTTTATCGTGCGTCGTGCTTGCGCTGTAATCCCCATAAAATTTTAGAGGAATTTTTGTTATTGTATTTTAAATTTTTCAGTATTTCTAATTTTTTTGTTAAATAGAAAATGGTTTTTGTATTATTATTTATAAGTAATTTTTAATGAAAAGGATTCTAGTCTTTTTTTACCGCATTGTTTAATTTAGTAAGCTTAAATACATAGCAAATATTTATGATAATATACAAAAATCTTTATAATAACTAGGTATAGTTGTTAAAAATATTTTTAGTAAATTTACATTGGATTATACATTTGAGTATATAATTAATTTTTATTTACTTATAATATGCCAGATGAGTTAAAATAAATATATATACGCTTTTAGATAATTATATTTTATTATTAAATGTGAATACATGCTATAGATACATAATTATAGGCATTGAGATAAATGTATATTGCTATATATTAAATTTAAATTAGATAATATTTTAGAGGGATAATAAATTTAGTGTCTTTTAAATTTTTATTTAATTATCTATTTGTAAAAGTAAAAAAAAAATACTTATCTATATTATATAAACTGGGTACTTGCACACACACACACACACACACACACACACACACACACACACACACACACATATATATATATATATATAAAATATATATATATAAAATATATATATATATATATATATATATATATATATATATATATATATATATATATATATATAAACCATGGCTAGAGCCTTCATTGAAACCGAAAACGATAGGGTGGAACCGGGAGATAGCCCGAGTTCCTACATAGTGAGGGAGAACGCCTGAACGGACATCCTGACGCCTAGCGTCATAAACCAGATTGATTTTTTTTTTTAAGCGGGACTGTTGTTCGAAAATCAAACCAAACGGCAGTTAGGGAAATTAACGGGGGAGTGAGGGCTCTAGGCCCGAGGGGGGACCACGTCACGTGGTGGGGGGTGGGCTGGCGCACTGCCCAAGGTGCGAGTGCACAGCTCGAGGAACGCGGCTCGAGGAGCAGCGTCTCCATCCCGACACGCCGCCCGGGTCCGAGGGGCTTCGACGAGGAAGACCGGTGCACGGGGTCCGGTTAGGAAAACGTGCCGGCTGCCGACGGGAACAGAACGGGGAGGGAGGGAGGGGCGACACAGGCCGGGGAGGGGGTTGCCTCTGCTCCAGCGGTCGAGAGCACGCCGGCGAAAGCAGAGTCCGAGGCATCCCGAGCGGCCGACGGCAAAGCTAGGAGAGGGGGGGAAGGGGGGGTTAAGGGCGACGGAGCGTCGACGGGGGCCTCCGCGGGGTGTCGATCACCGGAGAGGGCCGCCCGACTGGAGGCGGGAAGACCGTCGAATGCCGTAGAGGAGAGGGGGGCATCTCGAAGAGGGGGAGACGGTGGTGGCAGCACCGCCGAACGTCCGCCCGGCGCCGAAGAGTGAAGCGATGCCACCAGGGCCCACGAGGGGAGGGGCTCCGGTGCCAGGGAGAGGGCGGGGCCGCCGGGAGGGGTGTCGGCAGGAAAGTGGGGAGTCGGCGCTGAGGAGTGGCCGGGAGGCTCAGCCGGGGGGCTGAGGGAGGAAGAGGCGGAGTTGGGCCACCGCATGGGGCGGGTGGCCGGGGTCGGAGAGGGGTGCGCCGCTGCGGCGAGAGTCACCGGCGGCGGGACCGAGGCGGGGGACCACCAAACTGGGGCGGGAATGAAGGGGAAGACCGCTCCGGTGGAGCCACGGACGGGGTCGGAGGGCCCCGTCGGAGGGAGGGGTGCTGTCGACGATGGCACGCAGAGAGGACGGTGCGCAACGGGCGGATCCGCAGGCACCGTCGGCGACTGCACAGGGGAAGGAGGGGTAGCAACGGGTGGGGACGCAGCCGAAGGAAGGTCGCGCCTGGCCTTGTTGCGCCGGCGCCGCCGAGGGCGGCGAAGGAGAAGGTTGGGGAGGGGAGGGGGGAGGGAGGGGAAGCCCTTGGCGGTGAGCGGGTGAAGCTCCACGGATGGGTGGGCCATGCGGGCGCTGGCCACCCTGGAAGGGGGGTTCACCGAGGGGGGCCGCCGGCCCCGGCAGGCCGACCGGCCAGCCCTGCCAGAGGACCCCGGCGGGCGGCAGGGCCAAGAGGGAGCATGCCCTCTTTCTCATCCTATATATATATATATATATATATATATATATATATATATATATATATATATATATATATATGATATATATTATATTATATTATTTTAATATGTTATTTCATATTTTTAGAATTATTCTTAAGCAATTTTTTGATATTAAACAATTATTATATATTAATATATATAAACTAGTGAAGAAAAAGAGGAAAATAAAATAAAATAAACCAAACCTGTGTGAACAGTGCCCGTGGCACTAATATATATATATATATATATATATATATATATATATATATATATATATATATATATATATATATATTTTTATATATATATATATATATATATATATATATATATATATATATATATATATATATATGATATATATTATATTATTTTAATATGTTATTTCATATTTTTAGAATTATTCTTAAGCAATTTTTTGATATTAAATAATTATTATATATTAATATATATAAACCATTGAATAAAAAGAGGAAAATAAAATAAAATAAAACAAACCTGTGTGAACAGTGCCCGCGGCACTAATATATATATATATATATATATATATATATATATATATATATATATATATATATATATATATATATATATATATACATATATATGATATATATTATATTATTTTAATATGTTATTTCATATTTTTAGAATTATTCTTAAGCAATTTTTTGATATTAAATAATTATTATATATTAATATATATAAACCAGTGAAGAAAAAGAGGAAAATAAAATAAAATAAACCAAACCTGTGTGAACAGTGCCCGCGGCACTGTTCACCTTCTTCCCTCCTCCATAACCCGAGCCAACAAATGAAATCCTCCCCTTTGAAATTTTGAATCAAATCAAAACCTCAATCAAACTCTTCCAAATTTGTTTCATTCAAATCCTCAGTTGATTCTCTAGAGTTTAAACCAACAATTTAAATTGGAACTTATCTAATTCAATTGGGAATTATATTTAAACCTTGTATATGTTGATAGAGTATGCATTTAAGAACTCTTCAAAAAACTTCCAAAACTCTTATCGAATGAGTCTTCTAGAGCAACTATCGACTTCCTATGAACCCTAACCCTGCACCTGCCGATGGACCGACGTCGCCGTCGTCGCACCACCGCAGCATGGGATGCGGCAGGCGCTGCAACAGGGAATAGCAACAGCCGCAGCAAAACCACTTCACAGTAGGACCGCTATTTTCTTCAGACTTCGTAGGTTCGGTTCTCTTCCTCCTCACTTAGTTAGTCCCAAATAATTCATTCGTTAGGATCAAAGCCTGGCCATCTTCGAATAACATGGAGTAGGTTTGAAATAAATCAAACGATTGACTCGATAAATCGAATCGAAATCGAGGAAAGAAAATTGTCCAAAATAGAACCGCTTTATAGTTCAACCCTCTGTTTTCGAAGTCAAATTCTGGACAGAGTATTGATAATTTTAGGAATCTACTGGAAAAACTTTGTAGACAACCTGAACAAGATTAAAACCCTTCTTGTAGTTTTTGATTTTACCTCCTGTGTGCCGAGAAAACAGATTTCAAAAATTACAAAAAATAGTTTTTCAAAATAGTAAAAAATTCAAGAATTTTTCTCGATACGGCGTGCTTCCCGACGAACCGGACGACGTGGTCGTGAACCGAAAGCATCGAAAGGTGCGTATCGACTTCGCGGACGTATGGGAACTGACGTAACTCGATTTCGTTGCGTGTGCGCGACAAAATCAGTACGTATCCGTCAAGATACTCCGTATCGACCTTTTGCAAACTTGGTCGTAACATCGTGTATATTCGTCGTATCGAGACAAAACTTGCATCAACATGACCATATTAAAATTTTGGTCTTGTATGCCAGGTTTGGTCCGATTCTGAGAAGGTCGACCGAAACGCCTATTTAGCGGGCCCGTGACCCGATACAACAGACAGAATTGTATACGGCCTGCCGAAATCCAACTTTGGATATACGGTTGGATTCGTCTCCTCAAACCGGATCTGTAGACAAATAGTTTGACGACTTTAGAGATCGTAGATACTGGCACGTGTTTCGGTGCAAAACGAATCCAACGACGGACATCATTTTGACCAAAATTGTGATTTTGCTTCTGTGTCCAGAATTGGACTTATAGATAGTCTATTCTTGTTATTTTCGTTATTCTGGAAATATTTATGGTATTTATTTCAGCATTCGAGGACGTTTGTGAGATTCGACTTTCTATGCTTCACTAATATGCCGATTTGAGTTATTGGACGTCGCCGTTCTGCACACATCCTCCAGGCAAGATACCTTGCAATTTGCTGTTTATTTATTTTAGCTCATATTTTATGTATTTACATATTATTTACTTTCTTCAAAATAAACTGTGATGCATGGCATAACTTGATAGAATTTTACTGTTCAGTTCTATTTTCTGCTATGTACTATTTTCTTACACATTGAACTTAGATTTAAGGGACCACCCTTTGTGTGTTGCATTCATAGGCCTTGACACATTTGTACCACATTGTTGTGAGTCACATATAGAACTCGGACATGCGTGACTGGCTGGCCACCAGTACGTATAAGCTGTACGATAGGATTAACCGCTAATAGTATTGCATGTTTAGTTTGACTTAGCGGTTAATAAGGATTATGTGTTGTGGATACAACATAGTAGTCATGGGGCAGAAAAATAATTCCTTGACATATGGGCCACCTTTATACTTCCTTTATCAAACCTGTGAGCTCCGCTGGAGACACGGGACATTGTTGCTCTCTGACGTTCGCGGAATGTTATGGATGAACCTATTATACGGATGCCCTCTGACGTTCATAGGAGTGTTATGGACGTAGGCTCCTGATTTCCGAAGAGGGATGATGCCTAATCCCTATAGCCAGAGTGCCCATGCGTAGGAGGTTTGTTCTTAAACTACATTTCACTTAGATTGGTTAGGCACCCTTATCCGTTAGGTATGAGTACTCTTGGTTTGGGTACTTGTATCTGACCGTGGCATGGAATAATAACTTGTCGCGGACTAGCTTGCCACATCTTGTCCTTGTTTGGTTGTAGGTGTGGCTCACTACTCGATGAGAAGGAACTGAACCTTGTTGGGGTTCGGATACCATATTGGATTCATGACTTGGAAAGATACTACATCGTGGGTTAGTGTGCCATCTCTTGTCCTTGTTTGGTTGGGGGGATGTATGCTAATTCAAGGGTAGATGTTGGACCATGTTATGATCTGATTGACTTATTATTGTGCAGTATTTATTCAGTTTATATGATATAAAATTATGTTTCTTGTACGTCCCTCTGAGGACCTGGTGATCTCTCTGGGTGTGTGTTCTTGTCTTCCGCATGTGTTTTAGTCGAGAGTGTGATCTTCTCCATTCCTTCGAAGATGACGTGTCTTGGATCTTTCTTGCTACCTTCCCTAATACATTTTATGTGTCATGTACTTTATTTCTTTTAAATAGTTGGTAGTGGAATTATCTCCGCCCAATATCTTGTACAATGATTATTCGAAGATAATTTATGACATATATTTTATTCTTTCATTTTGTGGATGAGATTAGACTACTCTTGGTTTACTGTATTTTACAGCTTTTGTATACATATAAGGATTTCGTATATTCGAGTATACTTCGTATGTATACAGCTGGTGTCACTTCTCATTCCCAGAATACGTATTTTTAGAATGCATGTACTGTTTAAATGTAAATATTTTATATTTATCATGTATTGCTCTTTATTTAAATTCCTTTAATTTCATGTTAATTAATTTCCTGCAATTTTATTTCTGCACTTTACTTTCTGCTTTTTATACTCTGCTTTAGCTTTGCTATGGGTTCGGCTCAGATTGGTTTTATTATGTTGGTTCATCATGAACCGAAATAAACCCCCACCTACCACCACCCCTTCCATTTAAAGCCCATCTCCTTTCTCTCTCTTCATTACTTCACCATTACTCTTCTTCTTCCTCATAACTCTCCCACCAACCTAGAAGAGATAGGCAAGTGCCAACTTGCTTCTTGATGGATCCCTATTTTTATTGTTCCATCATCTTCCCTATTTGATTTTAAGTCTCTTTAGTACTTAGCATTTTCAATTTCCATGGCTTATTTGTTGTAGATCTAAGTTTGTTATATTTTTGGATTTCTTAGGTTTGATCTAGTAAACTTTGTTATCTTCAAGTTTTGATGGTTCCATGTTGTAGATAATTTTGTTCTATCCAATTTTGACCTATGGAAGTCCATATTTGGACTTGGGATGAAGGATTTATGAAGCTTGGAAGCAATGGCTTCTATGGTTCCCATGGTTCTGTTTTCAGAAAATTCGGAGAAGAAGGACAGTCCCAGCGCATCAAATCTTCATTCCTCGGCGCATGGAAATCTTTATTCCCACAGCGCATCAAATCTTCATTCCTCGGCGCATGGAAATCTTTATTCCCACAGCGCATCAAATCTTTATTCCTCGGCGCATGGAAATCTTTATTCCCACAGCGCATCAAATCTTCATTTCTCGGAGCATGGAAATCTTTATTCCCACAGCGCATCAAATCTTCATTCCTCAGGCGCATGGATTATTTATTTCCCAATCTTATTCCACAGCGCTTGGTTATTTATTTCCCAACCTTTCCCACAGCGCATGATATTTATTTCCCACAGCGCATGAGATTATTTGTTTTCCAATCTCATTCCTCAGGCGCATGGATTATTTATTTCCCAATCTTATTTCACAGCGCATGATATTTATTTCCCACAGCCGCATTCCTCAGGCGCATGAGATTATTTGTTTTCCAATATCATTCCTCAGGCGCATGGATTATTTATTTCCCAATCTTATTTCACAGCGCATGATATTTATTTCCCAATCTCATTCCTCAGGCGCATGGATTATTTATTTCTCAATCTTATTCCACAGCGCATGATATTTATTTCCCACAGCCGCATTCCTCAGGCGCATGAGATTATTTGTTTCCCAATCTCATTCCTCAGGCGCATGGATTATTTATTTTCCAATCTTATTCCACAGCGCATGATATTTATTTCTCACAGCCGCATTCCCACAGCGCATGAGTTTAATTATTTCCCAATTATTTCCCTCAGGCGCATGATATTATTTATTTCCTAACCTTTCCCACAGCGCATGAGTTTAATTATTTCCCAATCATTTCCCTTAGGCGCATGATATTATTTATTTCCCAACCTTTCCCACAGCGCATGAGATTCTTTATTTCCCAAACATTCCCCACAGTGCATGAGATTTATTTATTTCCCAATCATTTCCCACAGTGCATGAGATTTATTTATTCCCCAATCATTTTCTACAGCGCATGAGATTCTTTATTTCCCAAACATTATTTATTTGCCAATGTTTATTTTCCGAATTTGGCATTAATTAACATTGATTGTTATCTTGATTAATTATTGATCATGCGTTCCTAGATGGAACTAAGAGACTGGCTAGTCGTCTTATTGAAATGAATGAATGAGACACGTTCATATTAAGTATGAAATACTATAATCGATTGGCCGATCCCGAATATTACCATACAGGCACACATGTAGGCTTCAATTTATTAATTTATTTATTTTACTATAAAAGAAGCATGTGTATTTTATGGTCAAGGCATAATTGTTCCGTGGTTAGTTTGGATTGTTGTATTACGCTATGTAAGACCTACAACCTAACCGTACGGGCATCGTTGTAGAGTTGTGCATATCGTACCCCGTACTAAAGTACTCATTCCGAATGACCATGATCCACGGCATGGGATTTCACTCAACGTAGAGACTATTAAGTTAAATAAAAATAATGATTGCATGGAGAGAATGGATTCCCGAGTTCTTACATGGCAGTCCTCTTGGGACTAGTAGTGCCCGACAGGCCGGCTGGTCCCCACAGATACTGCAAACCTGCCACACGGGCATGGAGCGGTATCTGGTAATACTATTTATTGTATATTGTATATTGATGACGGACGTCCCGCTGGGACTCATCTAATTCATGATTGGCACAATTGATTGATTGGATCGACTAGCCTTGCTTGTCCATAGTAAGAACTGAAAAATCTTTATTGCATAATTCCAGGATAACTTGGAGCTCACAGTAGTAAGCCGTAGGAGTTGGATGGCCGTTTAAGTTGATTTGTTTGTATACTGTACCTACTCTGTTACCTAAATGAGATGATCAGAGCATCAGGACATGACGGGCCAACTTCTGTCCTTGTTTGGTTGGGAGGTTGGTTCGAAGTGTCGTGATGTTATATGAATCCCAGTAGCAAGCAGAGATCTATTATTATATTCTCTTATTTACTGGTTTAATGTCTCATATCGTGCTTCCTTGCGGTACTTGCTATTAGAGGTCTAACCTCTCTGGTTTTGCATGGCCAGATTTAGAGCCGGTTCCCGAGGACTCAGCTTACCTCTACCTCCAAGATGGTCAATACTAGAGGGATGATCGCAGGAGGACTCGAGTGGGTTCCATACCTTCCCGCTCGTTTTGTTATTTACTTTATACTTTACCATTTGGCACCGACATGTTAGTCGGATTGTCTTGCACTTACTTTTGCATAATTGTAATTAAGTCAGACTGCAGCTGATAACAATTGTGTATACTTTGCTACATCATCTGGCTATGTTTTGTAAAGCCAGATATCAAGAACATTTTGACTAAGCGTTTGGGATGCCTTACTGCTTTATCTTACATGTTCTCTATTTCTGTTTCTTGTTTGAATGATTGAGACAATAGATGTGAAGTGACCATAGCGAGACTTTCATGTAGTATGCACCCCCTTTTCTTTTAGGCAGCATTGATCGTATTATATGGTATTCATCTACCCGTAATACGTAGCTGGCTGAGTCATTCCTCCGCTCTCCAGTATTCTGGTTCTGGGGCATGACAAGGTTTTAGTGGTGGCCCATACAGGTCTGATTTCAGACTTGTGGGGTGTTTTAATTTATAGGATGTCTCAATCACACATGTTCCCTCTTGATCTCATGATCCGTTACTCTCGACTCTATCTTGACATTCTGGTATCCTTTGACTTCATTGATCTTTCCTGTCCGATCGTTTGATTGTTCTTTTGTCCCTTTTCTTAGGGGCACTTCGTCCGCATCTGCCAGGACTGGACAACAACAACAAGAGCAACACGGACAACCTGACCATGTTGGTCAGCAACAAGGGCCGGTACTAACTCAAGAGGCTATTCAAGAAGAAGTGATAGTGGAAGCAGCAGCTGGATCGCAGTATCCGGATGTTCCACCACCACCAACAGTTCCACCTACCCCTATGGGAGTAGACACCCCAGTCCTTCTGGAGATCATGAGAGGAATGATGGCTACTCAGCAACATCAGATGTTAGCCCAGCAGCGCATGCTCGCTCAGTTGCAAGAGCAGAATGTGCTCCTCAACTAAGGATTGCAGACAGCTTTAGAAAGAGGGGCAAGGACAGATTCAGGAGCGTCCGCCAGGTTTTGCAAGCACAATCCCCGCCGTTTCGAGGGCACGGAAGATGCCATTTCAGCAGATGCATGGCTTAAGGACATTGAGGCTATTCTGACAGCCGCTAAGGTGCCGGCAGAAGAACGTGTAGATCAGGTAAAATTGTTACTTCAGGATCTCGCACGTGATTAGTGGGAATCAGAGGAGGTAGGCATCAGACGTCCTGTGGCTTGGGACGATTTTACAGCAAGATTCAAGACAAAGTGCTATGGAGTTGTGGCGCAGTTTGAGCTACAACAGAAGTTGATCAACCTCAGACAGGCTGGCAAGACTGTAGATGCTTATGCAGCGGAGTTCTGCAGATTGAGTAGGTTCGCCCCAGAGATGGTAGCAACAGAGAGCCAGAGAGCTATGAGGTTCCAGCAAGGGTTTCACCTTGAACTCTTGCAATTGATAGAGGGGCACAATTACCAGACTTTTGACGAAGTATTAACGGCAACTCGAAGGCATGAGATCACTATTCAGAGGCTTGCGGTGAGGACTGGGGGTCAGAAGAGATCCCATAGTCAGAGTGAAGGAGGAGGGGGAGCAGCGCCCCGAACAACATCACCATCCCTTGGCATTCGCATTCACGATGTGGCAATGCGAGAGCCAGCACCACCACCCAGGCAGCAGCAACAGCAACAGAGGAAGAACCAGCAACCCCCAGCGGGCTGCACTTATTACGGGAAGATAGGGCACACTAGAGATGTGTGTCGGACATTGAACAGACTGTGTTTGATATGTGGAAATCCAGATCATCGGGTTAACACATGTCCTATGAATTCGAGGTCAGGAGGACCAGTGCAACAGTTTCCTGCTCTGCCAGCACCAGGGGCAGGGCAGTATCGAGGACCCGCAGTGGCAGTGAGACCATTGGCCCAGCGTCCGTTAATGCCACAGGCTCAGATGTTTCGGCAGCAGGGACCGCCGATGCAGCAACACCAGCATAGACCACCCCAGCATCACCAGGGCAGGGGCCAGCGGCAGCACCAGGCTAGGCCGCAGCATGGGAACCAGCAAGGAGGTCGAGGGCAGGCATTCACTCTGTCCTTGGAAGAGGCATTGGCATCGGGAGATGTTGTGGCAGGTAACATTCTCGTCGCCTCTTATCCCGCAGTAGCATTGTTTGATTCGGGAGCATCGCACTCATTTATATCTGTACAATTTGCAACACGGCTAGGAATAGAATTCGAGGCATTGCCAGGGAGGTTAAATATACTCACTGGTAATGGGCTCGTAGGAGTTAGTAGAGTTATTCTAGCATATAGCGTTGTAGTTTGCAGGCATTCCTTACCCGCCCGGTTGATAGAATTTCCTGTTGGAAATTTCGACGTTATCTTAGGCATGGACTGGCTGAAAGACAGTCATGCGACGATAGATTATCGTAGAGGGAGTGTATCTTTTGATATCCCAGGCATGAAGAGATTCACCTTAGTCAGATCAGAGGCAACTCAACAAGAGCAGGGAGTAATAACGACAATGGAAGAAGTTCAAGTTCCGAAGGTAGTTGAAGAATTTCTGGACGTATTTCCCGAAGAACTTCCAGGTCTACCACCGGTTAGAGATATTGAGTTCAGCATAGAATTGGCACCTGGAACTAAACCGATATCAGATCGAGTTTACAGAATGGCGGACTCGGAGCAGGCTAAGGTATATCAACACATAGAGGAACTGAAGGAGAAGAAGTTCATCCAAGCTAGCGTATCACCATGGGCAGCACCAGTGGTACTTGTAGGAAAGAAGGATGGGTCATCCAGATTGTGCATTGATTACAGGAAGCTTAACGCGGCGACAGTAAAGAACAAGTACCCACTACCCAGAATCGACGACTTGTTTGATCAGTTGAGCAAAGCTAGAGTTTTCTCCAAGATAGATCTTCGTTCAGGGTATCATCAAGTGAGGGTTCGGAAGGAGGATATTCCCAAGACAGCATTCAGGTCGAAGTATGGGCATTATGAATTCTTAGTAATGCCGTTTGGTTTGACCAATGCTCTAGCAATATTTATGGATTTGATGAACCGCATCTTTATGCCATACTTAGATCAGTTTGTCGTTGTGTTTCTTGACGACATTCTCGTATACTCTGCTAGTGAAGAGGAGCATGAAGACCACCTCAGGAAAGTGTTACAAGTTCTGAGAGAGAACCAGTTGTATGCCAAGCTCAGCAAGTGTGAGTTCTGGACGAATCACATTTCATTTTTGGGTCATATCATATCAGGAGCTGGAGTAGCAGTAGATCCCAAGAAGGTAGAAGCAGTAGAGAGTTGGCCAGTACCCAAGACCGTAGCAGATGTACAGAGTTTCTTAGGATTGGCAGGATATTACAGAAGGTTTGTATCAGACTTTGCAAGTCTTTCAGCACCCATGACCCGCTTGACACGGAAGGATGTACCATTCGTCTGGTCGGCAGAATGCCAGACATCATTTGAGAATCTGAAGCAGAAGTTGATATCAGCGCCTATTCTTATATTGCCAGTTGGACCCGGAGGTTTTACTGTTTATTGTGATGCGTCAGGTAAAGGACTTGGATGTGTCCTCATGCAACATGGGAAGGTGATAGCGTATGCATCTAGGCAACTTCGGGACCACGAGAAGAATTATCCAACTCATGATTTGGAATTAGCGGCAGTAGTATTTGCTTTGAAGCTATGGAGACATTACTTATATGGTGATCGAGTGGATATGTACACGGACCATAAAAGTCTGAAGTACATCTTTACTCAGAAGGAACTAAACATGAGGCAGAGGAGATGGTTGGAGTTGATCAAGGACTATGACGTGGAGCTTCAGTATCATCCAGGCAAGGCTAATGTGGTAGCAGACGCTCTCAGCAGGAGAGGCGGCACATTTATGTTAACAACACAGAGGCATATCTTAGAAGACCTTCAGGAAATGGGCATCGAGGTTGTACTTCCTAGTGATGTAGGAGTTCTGGCGAGTCTACAAGTTCAATCCAACTTGGTAGATAGGATCAAGGCAGCTCAGGCACAAGACCCAAGAATTCAGAAGCTTAGGGCAGAATGTGAGTCAGGACTCAGGAAGGAGATGAGAATTCATGAAGATGGTACACTTAGGTTTGGGTCACGTCTATGTGTGCCTAGTGGAGATATCAGACAGGAGGTTATGGCAGAAGCTCACAGCTCTCAGTATTCTATTCACCCTGGAGGGACCAAGATGTACCAAAATATCAAGCAGCACTTCTGGTGGAACGGGATGAAGAGGGAGATAGCTAGATTTGTTTTCCGTTGCTTGATATGTCAGCAAGTGAAGGCAGAACAGCAGAGGCCAGCTAGGTTATTGCAACCGCTTCCTATCCCGGAATGGAAGTGGGAACATATTATAATGGACTTTGTGACCGGTTTACCAAGATCACCAAGTGGTAAAAATGCTATTTGGGTGATAGTAGATCGGCTTACAAAGGTGGCGCACTTTCTTCCTTTTAGAGTAGGTCAATCTACGGAAAAGTTGGCAGAATTATATATGCAGCAGATAGTCAGGCAGCATGGGGTCCCAATCAGTATTGTGTCAGACAGAGATACCCGTTTTATATCACATTTTTAGAAGAGCTTACATCATAGCTTGGGTACCAAGTTAAGATTTAGCACGGCTTACCATCCACAGACGGACGGGCAATCAGAAAGAATAATTCAGACCCTAGAAGACATGTTGCGAGCTTGCACCCTAGATTTTGGAGGATCTTGGGAGAGCCACCTACACTTGGTCGAGTTCTCATACAACAACAGTTATCAAGCCAGTATCCAGATGACGCCGTTTGAAGCACTATATGGTAAGAAGTGTAGGTCGCCACTAGCATGGGATGATATCGGAGAGAGAAAGATGTTAGGCCCGGAAATGATTGTTCAGACAGTTAAATTGGTCAAAGGAATTAGAGAGCGACTTCGAGTTACACAGGATCGACATCGTCATTGGGCAGACCAGCATCGTAGGCCGCTAGAGTTTTCTGTTGGGGACCACGGGTTCCTGAGGATCTCACCTACCCGTGGGGTCATTAGGTTTGGCGTTCGCGGGAAGTTGAGTCCGCGGTACGTGGGCCCATTTGTTATTCTTGAGAGGATAGGCGATGTTGCTTATCGTTTATCCCTTCCACCTTCGTTATGAGAGGTGCATGACGTATTTCATGTATCTCAGTTGCGAAGGTATGTATCGGACCCAAGCCATATCCTTGATTATTCTGAGCTGGTTGTTGGTACCAACCTGTCTTACGAGGAACAGCCTGTGTCTATTTTGGACCAAAGAGAGAAGATACTCAAGAACCGAACAATTAGCCTTGTCTGGGTTGCTTGGGGTCATCACTCTTTAGGGGAGTCAACGTGGGAACGTGAGGATGATATCCGATCACGGTATCCGTACCTGTTTGACTCACAAGGTATATCTCTTTCTGTATACCTTGATTGTCTTAACTCTTCATGCTTGCCACCTTACGAGTAGAATTGCTTGGTATCATAGAATGTTCAACATAGATATGTTACATACTATTGACATTGTAGAATGATTGCTTACTTAAATTGCTTATACCTAGAGTAGTTCAGCTCTGATGTTTCTATCCTGCTTGGATTTGAAATTTTGAGGACGGAATTTTTCTAAGGAGGGTAGAGATGTCACTTCCCATTCCCAGAATACGTATTTTTAGAATGCATGTACTGTTTAAATGTAAATATTTTATATTTATCATGTATTGCTCTTTATTTAAATTCCTTTAATTTCATGTTAATTAATTTCCTGCAATTTTATTTCTGCACTTTACTTTCTGCTTTTTATACTCTGCTTTAGCTTTGCTATGGGTTCGGCTCAGATTGGTTTTATTATGTTGGTTTATCATGAACCGAAATAAACCCCCACCTACCACCACCCCTTCCATTTAAAGCCCATCTCCTTTCTCTCTCTTCATTACTTCACCATTACTCTTCTTCTTCCTCATAACTCTCCCACCAACCTAGAAGAGATAGGCAAGTGCCAACTTGCTTCTTGATGGATCCCTATTTTTATTGTTCCATCATCTTCCCTATTTGATTTTAAGTCTCTTTAGTACTTAGCATTTTCAATTTCCATGGCTTATTTGTTGTAGATCTAAGTTTGTTACATTTTTGGATTTCTTAGGTTTGATCTAGTAAACTTTGTTATCTTCAAGTTTTGATGGTTCCATGTTGTAGAGAATTTCGTTCTACCCAATTTTGACCTATGGAAGTCCATATTTGGACTTGGGATGAAGGATTTATGAAGCTTGGAAGCAATGGCTTCCATGGTTCCCATGGTTCTATTTTCAGAAAATTTGGAGAAGAAGGACAGTCCCAGCGCATCAAATCTTCATTCCTCGGCGCATGGAAATCTTTATTCCCACAGCGCATCAAATCTTCATTCCTCGGCGCATGGAAATCTTTATTCCCACAGCGCATCAAATCTTCATTCCTCGGCGCATGGAAATCTTTATTCCCACAGCGCATCAAATCTTCATTCCTCAGGCGCATGGATTATTTATTTTCCAATCTTATTCCACAGCGCATGGTTATTTATTTTCCAACCTTTCCCACAGCGCATGATATTTATTTCCCACAGCGCATGAGATTATTTGTTTCCCAATCTCATTCCTCAGGCGCATGGATTATTTATTTCCCAATCTTATTTCACAGCGCATGATATTTATTTCCCACAGCCGCATTCCTCAGGCGCATGAGATTATTTGTTTCCCAATCTCATTCCTCAGGCGCATGGATTATTTATTTCCCAATCTTATTTCACAGCGCATGATATTTATTTCCCAATCTCATTCCTCAGGCGCATGGATTATTTATTTCTCAATCATATTCCACAGCGCATGATATTTATTTCCCACAGCCGTATTCCTCAGGCGCATGAGATTATTTGTTTCCCAATCTCATTCCTCAGGCGCATGGATTATTTATTTTCCAATCTTATTCCACAGCGCATGATATTTATTTCTCACAGCCGCATTCCCACAGCGCATGAGTTTAATTATTTCCTAATCATTTCCCTCAGGCGCATGATATTATTTATTTCCCAACCTTTTCCACAGCGCATGAGTTTAATTATTTCCCAATCATTTCCCTCAGGCGCATGATATTATTTATTTCCCAACCTTTTCCACAGCGCATGAGATTCTTTATTTCCCAAACATTCCCCACAGTGCATGAGATTTATTTATTCCCCAATCATTTCCCACAGTGCATGAAATTTACTTATTCCCCAATCATTTCCCACAGCGCATGAGATTCTTTATTTCCCAAACATTATTTATTTCCCAATGTTTATTTTCCGAATTTGGCATTAATTAACATTGATTGTTATCTTGATTAATTATTGATCATGCGTTCCTAGATGGAACTAAGAGACTGGCTAGTCGTCTTATTGAAATGAATGAATGAGACACGTTCATATTAAGTATGAACTACTATAATCGATTGGCCGATCCCGAATATTGCCATACAGGCACACATGCAGGCTTCAATTTATTAATTTATTTATTTTACTATAAAAGAAGCATGTGTATTTAATGGTCAAGGCATGATTGTTCCGTGGTTAGTTTGGATTGTTGCATTACGCTATGTAAGACCTACAACCTAACCGCACGGGCATCGTTGTAGAGTTGTGCATATCGTACCCCGTACTAAAGTACTCATTCCGAATAACCATGATCCACGGCATGGGATTTCACTCAATGTAGAGACTATTATGTTAAATAAAAATAATGATTGCATAGAGAGAATGGATTCCCGAGTTCTTACATGACAGCCCTCTTGGGACTAGTAGTGCCCGACAGGCCGGCTGGTCCCCACAGATACTGCAAACCTGCCACACGGGCATGGAGCGGTATCTGGTAATACTATTTATTGTATATTGTATATTGATGACGGGCGTCCCGCTGGGACTCGTCTAATTCATGATTGGCGCAATTGATTGATTGGATCGACTAGCCTTGCTTGTCCATAGTAAGAACTGAGAAATCTTTATTGCATAATTCCAGGATAACTTGGAGCTCACAGTAGTAAGCCGAAGGAGTTGGATGGCCGTTTAAGTTGATTTGTTTGTGTACTGTACCTACTCTGTTACCTAACTGAGATGATCAGAGCATCAGGACATGACGGGCCAACTTCTGTCCTTGTTTGGTTGGGAGGTTGGTTCGAAGTGTCGTGATGTTATGTGAATCCCAGTAGCAAGCAGAGATATATTATTATATTCTCTTATTTACTGGTTTAATGTCTCATATCGTGCTTCCTTGCGGTACTTGCTATTAGAGGTCTAACCTCTCTGGTTTTGCATGGCCAGATTTAGAGCCGGTTCCCGAGGACTCAGCTTACCTCTACCTCCAAGATGGTCAATACTAGAGGAATGATCGCAGGAGTACTCGAGTGGGTTCCTTACCTCCCCACTCGTTTTGTTATTTACTTTATACTTTGCCGTTTGGCACCGACATGTTAGTCGGATTGTCTTGCACTTACTTTTGCATAATTGTAATTAAGTCAGACTGCAGCTGATAACAATTGTGTATACTTTGCTACATCATCTGGCTATGTTTTGTAAAGCCAGATATCAAGAACATTTTGACTGAGCGTTTGGGACGCCTTACTGCTTTATCTTACATGTTCTCTGTTTCTGTTTCTTGTTTGAATGTTTGAGACAATAGATGTGAAGTGACCATAGCGAGACTTTCATGTAGTATGCACCCTCTTGTCTTTTAGACAGCATTGATCGTATTATACGGTATTCATCTACCCGTAATACGTAGCTGGCTGAGTCATTCCCCCGCTCTCCAGTATTCTGGTTCTGGGGCGTGACAGCTGGCATGTCTACGTGCCTAGTCCTACGTATTTTGGGACTGGGGTGTTACATGCGTCGTGGGCATTTTTTCCCGCGTGCGCAACGTAACTTAAAATTAAGTTCCGAATTTATAAAAATAAAATTTACATTTAGAAAATATACCTCAATACGATTCCAACAAAAAAACTGGAGGTCAAAAGGAGTCCGGAGTTGGGAGTTATGGTCATTCGAAGTTGCTATAACCTTTGAAAATTGAGGCTGAATTTATGACGAAAAAAAGAGAGAAATTTTGACAAGGATGGTTTGAAAGATAATTTTGGTGAAAATAATATAGAGGAGTACCTGCCTATTTATAGGATGTGGGAATTCCCAATTAGATAAGAATTAGGATTCCTTTAAACCCAATTTAGATATTTCCTAATTTAATTTAAAAGTAATCAAATCCAAATCCAAATCTAATTTAAATCAAATCAAATTCTCTTAGTTTAAAATCAAATCAATTAAATCCAATCTCAATTATAGATATTAATTTAATCTATTTAAATAAATCCAAAATAAAATCAAGATTCAAATGGCCACAATAACTTCCAAATATATTTTTCAAAATACCAATAATAATAATTTTGAAAATAATAATTATTTTTAAATATCTTTTTGAATAATAAAATATTAATATTAATAAATCTCAAAAATTACATTTTTATTTAAAATAGACTAATAAATAATTATGAAATATATGTATGCACAAATATTCTTTACATAATTATGCTTTTCCTAGTATACAATAAAATATTATTTATGATTAATAACTGCTTAAAAAAGGCTTTTTATAGTAAGAATAATAATTATATAATATTTTGAAAGTGTATAATAAAATAGAAAAAAATATTTTTCTAAAATATGTACGCTCGCACATATTCGCACTTGACGAGCAACTACGAAAAATAAAATTTCGTGCGCGACGTATAATACGACTATGCGACGTACAATACAAAATTTTAAATCAGTACCAAATTTAATAATAAAGAAAATAGTAGAAAATTTAGGGGTTTTACATCCTATCCAACTTAAAAGAATTTCGTCCTCGAAATTAACAATTAGGAGGAGGTAAGAAGGCATAACAGTAGATAGGAGGGTTCAAAGAAGTTTATATGGTCGTAGTCTAGGTTGAGGGTATGATTAAGAGACGATTGTAATCACTCTTAAATTCAAGTGATTAGAAAGTCAAGATTGTAAATTTAGTGTCGAGGGAAAGGTCGAGTAGTTCAAGACAAAGATATGGTTACATTGGGTGGTAATGGTCATGGTGATAGGACAGTTAGAGGAGTTTTAGTACGACGCTTTCGTCCTTCTAAAATAGGTGAAGGCGAACGCAATATAGAGTTCGAAGGAGGCGTTATCGAATATGAATACGTGGTTTAAAGGCGACCGAATAATTCAAAAGGAGTTGTCAAGGCAGTCACGGATGGGACTCTAGAGGACAAGTTTAGCTATATCCCCATCCACGTAGAACGACAAATAAAAGCGAACCAAAGTGCACTCGTTTGATCAGACCATCATGCACCGGTTCTGATTAGACAATATGTTAGTAAGAGCGACCCAATTAACATATGTCTTGGACAAGCTCGATAAGGAATAAGCTTGCAAAAACTAGGCTACATTTAGCATCATTAGTCAAAATAGTAAATACATAGGCACGAGATTAGGATTAAAAGAAGGCATAATGATTCTAAGTCATACAGTTGTCCTATAGTCTTCTCGTCCAAGTCCTTGGTTGGCTAAATGGGTTAGGGTCCTCTAAATTCTAGAATCTAAGTAAATTTGCAAATATAGGTCACAAGGACAAAGGGATTGCTAGGTCATAAGGCATTCTACCCAACTTAAAAGAATTAAACTAAGGGTGTTTGGGACATCTAACTTGTAGGGTCAATCTCTAGCAAGCACGAAGGGAAAATAAGAATAGGGATGGAAGGAAGTAAGAAAGATGCAACTGATGAGTCGAACGGTAGATAAAATCAAGGAAAGAGGTCAAGTATGTAGATGAGATCCTAGGCTTCTAATCCTATACGCAGGCTTGCTTGGTACGGTAAAGTAACCAAACAATTTATCTTGACCTGCATGGGCCACCACAAAAACATGTAACGTCCCAGTCCCAAAATACGTAGGAATAGGAAAGTAGACATGTCAGCTGTATTCTTACGGAGTACACTCTAATATATAAAAACCTCGTATGAATACATAAGCTGTAAAATGCAGTAGAACCATAACTAATCTCATCCACAAGAATAAAAGGTATCATATAATTAACTATGAATTTGTCTTGATACAATATGTTGGGCGGAGACAAATCTACTACCAACAAGTAAAGAAAAATACATGAGTAAAGAAATAAATTTGGCGAGCGAAGCGAAGACGATCCAAGCGTAATCATCCTCGAAGAAATAGAGAGGATCACGGCTAGAGCTAGAATACCTGCGAAAGATAATAGCACATACCGGGAGAGATAACCAGGTCCTCAGAGGGACGTAACAAGACACATAATATCATGCCATATAAACTGAATAAATATTGCTCAAATAAATAAGTCAATCGAATTATAACATGGTCCAATACGCACCTACTGAACGAGCGTACCATCCCTCCGACCAAACAAGGACAGGAGATGGTAAACTAATTCACGGTGACGTATCTTTCTATGCCATGAATCCAATATGGTATCCGGACCCCAACAAGGTTCAATACCTTCTCATCGAAGTAGTAAGTCACACCTACAACCAAACAAGGACAAGATGTGACGAACTAATCCGCGATAAGTTATTGTTCTAAGCCATGGTCAGATACAAGTACCCAAACCAAAAGTACTCGTGCCTAACAGATAAAGGTAGCCTACCGTTCCAAGTGAAATGTAGTTAAGAACAATCCTTCCTACGTATGGGCCCTGGCTAAATAGGATCGACATAGTCCCCCTTGGGCACCAGAGGCCCCATCAGTAAGAGCATGACGTTCCACAGAATCGTCAGTGGCCGTCAGTAATTATGGGTCATCAACCCCGTATCTCCAGCGGAGAGTCCGGATCACAAGGGAAGTGCATTGAAGCACATACGCTATGAAATTGTCCTCCCCGCCCAATGCCTACTATGTTGTATCCAAAACATTAACCTCTATAACCGCTAAGTCAAACTAGCATGCAACCTCTATTAGCGGTTATTCCTATCGCACGGCTTGTACGTACTGGTGGCCAGCCAATCACGTACTTCCGTGTTCTACATGCGACATACAACTTCGTGTTACAACGTGTCAAGGCCATGAATGCAACACACAAAGGTGGTCCCTTAAATCTAGGTTTAATGTGTAAGAAAAATAATACATAGCAGGAAAAATGAACAGTAAGTTCTAACAGGTTAAGCCATGTATCACAGTTTATTTTGCATAATGAAAATAATACTAATGCATGAAATATGAGCTAAAATAAATAAATAGCGAATGGCAAGGTGTCTTGCCTGAGGTCCTTGCTGGTGAAACCGACAATCCCATTGGGTACAGAATAGTCACAGGGCTACACAAGATGAACTCAGACGATGTGACAAACTTCTAAAATAAAAACGAAAAATAAAATATTCTGAAATTTTTTTTAGAAAAAATATATGATATGTATTTTTCTGTCAGTATTCCGAAACTTCAAACGGACCGTGATTCTGATTCCTGGTTCTCCCAGAATCTCAAAAACACTAAAACGTGCCAGATTTTGTACCACTGACACTCCACAAATTTTCCAAAAAATTAAGTTCCGAATTTATGAAAATGAAATTTACATTCAGAAAATATACCTCAATATGATTCCAACAAAAAAATCTGGAGGTCAAAAGGAGTCCGGAGTTGGGAGTTATGGTCATTCGAAGTTGCTACAACCTTTGAAAATTGAGGCTAAATTTATGACGAAAAAAAGAGAGAAATTTTGACGAAGATGGTTTGAAAGATGATTTGTGGTAAAAATAATATGGAGGAGTACCTGCCTATTTATAAGATGTGGGAATTTCCAATTAGATAAGAATTAGGATTCCTTTAAACCCAATTTAGATATTTCCTAATTTAATTTAAAAGCAATCAAATCCAAATTCAAATCTAATTTAAATCAAATCAAATTCTCTTAGTTTAATATCAAATCAATGAAATCCAATCTCAATTATAGATATTAATTTAATCTATTTAAATAAATCTAAAAATTAAATTAAGATTCAAATGGCCACAATAACTTCCAAATATATTTTTCAAAATACCAATAATAATAATTTTGAAAATAATAATTATTTTTAAATATCTTTTTGAATAATAAAATATTAATATTAATAAATCTCGAAAATTATATTTTTATTTAAAATAGACTAATAAATAATTACGAAATATATGTATGCACAAATATTCTTTACATAATTATGCTTTTCCTAGTATACAATAAAATATTATTTATGATTAATAACTGCTAAAAACAAAAAGACTTTTTATAGCAAGAATAATAATTATATAATATTTTGAAAGTGTACAATAAAATAAAATAAAATATTTTTCTAAAATATGTACGCTCGCACATATTCGCACTTGACGAGCAACTACGAAAAATAAAATTTCGTGCGCGACATATAATACGACTATGCGACGTACAATACAAAATTTTAAATCAGTACCAAATTTAATAATAAAGAAAATAGTAGAAAATTTAGGAGTTTTACACTTTGGTCTTTTGCTAGTGAAACCTTAGAAAAACTAAGCCAAGAGACTAACCATGTTGTCTTATAGTATCAGATGGTTGTATCTGATTTGAGTATCAGGATAGATGCCCTGCATCATATTCGTATTTGTCCTACCACTCTTAATATCCAGCTTAATTACCGTCAATATAAAAGATGGCTTGAGCATACATGTACTATATGTTTATATCCTTTTGTGAGAGGATCAGTCCATGCTTCCATTTGCTATGTAAGATTAGCACTTTCGATTCCCATGAATATTTGTTGAGTTCAGTCCTCAGAGGTTAGGATCAAAGTATTTTTTTGGTTCAGCCTCGAATGGACATATGTCCAGTATTGGGGTTTTGCCCTGACCTGTATACTTTAGTATCAAGCATGGTGTGGAACACTTGGTCCAGGCCATTTCTTGATTCTGTTACTCATGAATTGGTTAGCCTTCACATCACATCCTTTACTGCCTTCGTTGCATTTACATATATTCAATCATATACTTGTTATAGTTCAGTTGGAAGCAATTGTTCCTCATTCACATTTGTTACCCTACCTTACCATATATGTTCTACCCATCTGATGTGTCCATGCCCATATGCATGATTCAAACATTACATCTGACTGCCCTGTCCCTAGCATTAGGGGCCATCTGAAATCATATTAAATTTGTCCACCCCATGTTCTGTTTAGTCTCATTCCTATTTCATCTATGTTTCACATGGCACTGTACCTTATTACCTGCAGATGAGTTGGCTCGAGTATGGGGCTACACCTAGCAGCAGCTAACATCCTACTTGTATGTATCTATTTGAGTATCAGCCCAATATCTTGGATGAGCCACACCTTTATTTTTCTGTCCTATCTTAGCCTGTGACATTTAGTTTTGCCTTGCATTTAGATCCTAGAAGTAGAACATCAGATACCCATGTATATGCCCATCATTATATACTATATTGTCTACATTCTTATATTATTGCATTACCTTGCATTTATCCTTGTATTACCTCTACAACACTGCCCTTCATAATATTGCTGCCTGCATTTCATTACCTCTTGTGTTCAATCTTTTGCATAACCACCTGCCTTATTAAGAGTTCACAGTATTATGGTGATTAGTTCTTGTGTAGAGATTTGATCCCAGGTTCAGCCCTCACACATACTTTCTATTGGCTCCATTGGTTCTTGAGCATTGTGTTCAGTCCTTAAGACAGATGTCATTACATTGGGCATATACAAGATAACCAATATAATGTGTTTTGGGGATATATTAGATATGGGTTGAATGTGTTATATTTATATATTGAGATAGGTAGCTTATGTATATCTATTAGACTATAGATTTCACTTTTGGATGTTTGGATTGATACCAAGAAGCCCAACACTATTTAGGCTAGCATAGGCCAAACCCTAAAATTAGCCAAGATGACCATTTGACTTAGTTGACCAGTGGATTAGTTTGACTAGATAGATAACCCTAGAAACAGCCTAGTTGACCAAACTTTAGACTAGACTAGCTAAGACCTGGAGTTGACCACTAGTCCAAGTTTGACTAAGTTGACTAAATGTTTGACCAAGGGTTAACTTTTGACCTAGAGAGGCCTAGTGCATATAGAATTCATTGTTTAATTCAATTATTCATTATTGAATACTTTGTAAACTGTGTTGCTCTAAATAGGACTCAATTACTCCGGTTCGGACATCTGTTCTCACCAGTCAGTCAGGATATCATGCGAGTACATGTTCTGATCGTTTCATACTTGTTAGGACTTATATTCTCGCTCTAGACTACTTTACTTGATGTTGTCATGTTGTTATCACGGATTGGTACTATATGGATCCTTTTATGAGATGTTATCCCTCTCGGGTGCATTAAATACTTCATGTCATATAATTTTCACGTACATCATGTATTCCTTGTACTCTTATGATTCATGTACACTCATGTGCTCTCATGTACTCTCATGTTCACATGTGCTTCATGTATAAAACTATCATGTACATAATATAACTTAACTAGATCCTTGTGTATTGATTGGGGATGGGAGAGTAGAAGTAGTTATGTGATCAATTCCAAAGTAGGTAGTCATGTGCAACTATGTAACTTAGTCATGTGCAAATCAAGACGGTTACATAACCATCTTGTGCTCTAAATCACTTAGTCACTTACAGTTCTTATTTTCCATATATATATTTTCTATTTTCATATATCTCTCTTACTATTCATGTACATCTCTTACAGTATTTTATGTATTTTATTCTATTGCTTGTTTTATACTTCCTGCCATGATATGAACTGCGTGAGAGTTATATATTCGTTCCTGTTCTGATTGGGCCAGTTGACAAAATTTTACAGATAGCTTGGAGGATCACAGTTAGCCTAGAGAAGACCAGTAGTGCTTGGAGTAGACTGCTAGAATTGTTGGATTGTGACTTTTAGGTTTTGTCTATATTTGAGTTGTACTCTATTTGGTTTTGATAACACTTAGAATATTTGAATCTATTTGTATTAAACATTGTGTTCCTTCAACCTATTTCATTTCTGGCTATATATCATTCTGTGATTTCATATCTATCTTATCGTGCTGATTATCTGTCTTTAGATTTATGATTGAGTTGTATCTTCTGAGATTGTCCTCCGTTCGGAGAGTATATCTTATTAGTCAGATTTATTATTATTGTGTTAGATGTTGAGACCTCGGACAGCTTTCTACCGCCGACACTACGGCGTAGGCTAGACGTACAGACGATCTTGTGCCCTTACACTAGGTGTGGGTCGTGACAAGGTTATATTGCCAGGCATAGATGAAAAGTTAGCCAACCTCGAGGTTCAGTCTTTATTGGTAGAGAGGATCAAGGCAGCTCTGCCTATAGATGCTAGATTCTAGAGGCTCAGAGAGAGGACAGAGGCATGTATACAAACTAGACTACGAATTTATGAGGACGGGACATTGAGGTGTGGAGATCGTCTATATGTTTCAAATGGAGAGTTACGACAGGATTTGATGGTGGAGGAGCACAGTTCAGTGTACTCTATTCATCCTGGAGGTACGAAAAGAGAGATTGCCAGATTTGTGGCGAGGTATTTGATCTATCAACAGGTCAAGGCCGAACATCAGAGATCGGCAGAACTTCTACAGCTGCTTTCTTTTCCTGAATGGAAGTGAAAACATATCAAGATGGACTTTTTCACTAGATTTCTGAGGAGCCCCAGCGAGAAGGACGCAGTTTGTTAGATCGTGGACCGACTCACCAAGTCGATGCACTTTTTTTCTTTCAGAGTTGGGCAATCGACAGAGATTTTAGCTGATATGTACATAAGGAAGATTGTACGAATGTATGGAGTACCAGTCAGTATTGTGTCGGATTGAGTATCTAGGTTCATATCTCATTTCTGGTGGAGCATACAGGAGAGCCTCGAAACTCGACTAAAGTTCAACACTTCATACCACCCTCAGACAGATGCTAGTATGAGTGGACAATTCAGACATTGGAGGATATGCTTCGAGCATGCATGCTTGATTTTGGTGGATCATGGAAGGACCACCTATATTTGGTAGAATTCTCATAAAACAACAGTTACCAGGGCAGCATTCAGATGGCATCCTTTGAGGCACTTTACGGGAGGAAGTGTCGATCCCTAATATGTTGGAGTGATATCGGAGAGAGACAAATTTTAGGGCCAGAGCTAGTGACCAGTATAGTCAAAAAGGTGAAGCAGATTCAGGGTCACCTGTGGGTAGCGTCGGACAGGCAGAAGCATTGGACAAATGTATATCATCGACCCTTTGAGTTCAAAGAGGGTGATCATGTGTTCTTGAAGATCTCACATACCGAGGTACTATCAGATTTGGAGCGAGAGGCAAGATCAGTCTGAGGTATATCGGACAATCTGATATCTTGGAGCATGTTGGCAGGGTGGCTTACAAATTTCTATTGCCTCCATCCCTTGAAGGCATGCATAATGTATTCCATATTTCGCAGTCACGAAGATATGTGGCTGACTCTAGTCACGTACTTGATTATTCGTAGATTATACGGGGTCGAGTATGTCCGATGAGGAGCAACCAGTTGGGATTCTCAACCGCAGTGAGAAGGTGTTGAGAGGATAGACTATTCTACTAGTCTATGTTGCATTGAAGCGTCATTCATCAGACGAATCGACTTGGGAGCGCAAGGACTCTATTCGGGAGTGTTTCTCCTATTCAAGACCAATGTACGAACTTATGTGCTGCATTTAACTTTCATAACCCTTCCATCATCATAATTCAACCCGTGCCACTTTCTTAATTTTGGGGACGAAATTCTTCTAAGTAGGGAAAGATGTAAACCCCTAGTTTCAATAAATAATATTAGTTTAATACATATTGTGTGAGCATTTTTATGATAATTCTAAATATATGCTATAATTATTTTATTATGATTGTTCCTATTTTAACTACACCTAAGTCCATAGATGTTTTCCACCTTATTGATTATACTAGACTAGCCCAAAATTTGTATTCCTAATTACCAGTCAGCCCATGTACTAATTATTATTATTATTATTATTATTATTATTATTATTATTATTATTATTATTATTATTATTATTATTATTAATTCTATTATTATTAAATGTCACCATTAGAAATATTAGAACCTAGAAATTATCTCTAAAGTATATACATAATCATATAGTATTAATATGGTATATATATAAATACATTGGTGTTCTTTTAAAAATTTCATTCATAGGCCCAAACCCCAAGTCAAATTCAAAACCCTGGCCCAAAAAATGAAGCCCCCATTTTTTTATATAAACACCTTATATATATATATATATATATATATATATATATATATATATATATATATATATATATATATATATATATATATATTCCTTCTCTTTTTACTTTTACTAAGGGATTAAACCCGGCCCAGCCGACTTGTAGCACCCTGGCCCATAAAGGGGCAAGCCCACCCTACACTTAGACTAGCGGATCCGGGTCGGGAGACAAATATGAACCGACCCATACCGATAAATTCAAACTCAGTTACTGTTTACCTCCTCCTCCTCATATCTCTGTGCGCGAGTACGAGAGTCAGCGCTTCCCTGTGCCAAGTTGTAGAAGCGCAGGCATGCCAGCGACTCCCCCAGTTGTTTCCTCTCTTCTCCTCTATATATTTAACATGTTCTCCTTCCTCCATCCACTGTAAAACCTTAGTCACCTCCCCCTTCTTCCTACCTTCACCAATTTCTGCGAGCACCTTCGCGAGGAAGACAACGCTAGTCGGAAGCTTCATCCCTGCTTCTCCACTCGCTACGGTATTGCGTTCTCCGTCTCAGAGAGTCGGAAATTGTTGGTGTTTTTGCCTTTGGACTAAGAAAGATAGTCCTACATCGGCTACAACAAATGGTGAGTATCTCAGTATAATGCATTGCTTGTGTTGAGGTGTGCACATGAGGTGTAGTAGGGCACAAGTGTATGCCATGTGGGGGTATTTTCCTAGCAGAAAAAAGGATTAATTCCAACAAGGATGCAAGTTGATTTTTGTTGTGCGGACTCGAAATCGGGCAAGGACTCCAGGATGTCTCGTACATGCACGGGAGTGTTCGGGGGGTAGGCGTGGACTGGCATACTTCTATGCTGATTGTGGGATGATCTAAAATATCAAACTGTATTTTTGAGTAATAGTATTTTAGTCCCACATTGGATACGAGAAGAGGTGAAGTCTCACTCCACTCTATAAGTAGAGCCCCTTGGCCTGCTTTGGAAGACGCACCAAGAAGAGAGTTAAGGGAGTCTGTAAAGTCCAGGAAGCCCGTTCAAGTCTCAAATATTGACTTACGAGCATTCCAGAAGTTTTTCGTGAACTTGCTGGTTCCTGGAAGCAGATCGTGTTGGAGCGAATCTTGTTTTGAGCAACGGTGATCTTAATCACCTAAGCAAGAACCTTTCATCTTCTTCTTTCTTCTTTCTTCTCCTTCATCTGAGTTGTAACTCAGTTCTGTCTGTCTGTAACTGCGATTGCAAGGAAGAACATGAGATTTATTTTTTGAACTCAGTTCTGTCCGTCAACAACTGCGATTACAAGGAAGAACGTGAGATTTACTTTCTAATTATTGTTGTTTTTGTAATCAGATTCATATTATAGTGTTCCTCTTAGATATCGAGAATAATCAGAAGGTAAACTTTTGTTGAACCTCTGATCTCGACATCGAGCCTACCATCTTTGATCAAGCCCCGGGACTAACAATCTTAAATCAAGATCCTTGTAGATGGTGAACTCTCGTGCTTCATTCATCGATACCAGCTTTAACAAGTTAGAGAAATTCGACGGAGAATATTTTCAAATCTTGAAGAGGAAGGTCACCCTTAATCTTCAACTCGTGGACGTAGACCATGTATTGATTGAGGATGAACCGACAATTCCAGAAGGAGGAACAGTCGATGCTATTGCTGCTGCACTCGTCAAGCAGAGCAAATGGAAGAGAGAAAACAGCATCTGTAAACTACTGATTCTAAATTCTATGAAAGACTCTCTGGCAGAGTCATATTCCAAGAAGGTAAAGGCCAAAGAGATCTGGGATTCTTTGGGTAAGCTATATGAAGATGATGAGAACAGGTCCAAAATCTTCATCGTCGAGAAGTACAACAAGTGGCTCTTTAAAGACGAGATGGCGATGCTACCTCAAGTAAAAAAATACCTGAAGTTACGCCAGAAGTTAGATGACGAAAATATGCCCCTCGTCGATAAGTTTGTCTTTGGAGGGATAGTCTCGAAACTTCCTGCTGGTTGGAGCAACTTCTATGCTAGAATGCATCGGAAGAAGCTGGACATTAGCTTGGAAGATCTTCTATAAGAGATCCACGTTGAGGACGAAATGCGATCTCAACAGAAGATGGACTCTCTATCCAAACAACTGGCTAAGGCCAACTTGGTGCAGACAAGAGAGTTCAAAGGGAAGCAGGTGGCTTCTCATCACAAGAAGAAGGACTCCACAAATCTGAAAGTGAAGGGTCCTTCGTTCAAGCAACAGAAGTCCACGTCCTACGTGACTTGCTTCAATTGTGGCAAGAAGGGTCACTTCAAGAGTGAATGCATATCCAAGTCCAAACAAGCTGAGCAAGGTGAGCCTAGCAAGGTTTTCATGGTTTCTAACATTGTTGCTATGATTGCTCAGGTCACAGCTGTGGGGGCTGACTCTGACTGGTAGATAGACACTGGTGCGACCTGCCATGTCTGCTCTGACAAGGAATGGTTCATCATATACCAGCCAACTTCTGAGAAAGTTATCATGACGAACCAAGCCCAAGCTGAAGTTCTGGGGGTTGGAACTATGGAGCTAAAACTCACATCCAGGAACACTCTGACGCTTCAAGGTGTGAAGCACATTCCGGTGATTGCAAAGAACTTGATCTCTGGAAGCCTGCTTAGCGATGCAGGCTTGAGGATAGACATCAATGCTGTCCAGATGGTGATGTCCAAGAAGGAAACATACTTCGAAAAAGCTTTTCAAACTGAAGGGATGTTCAAAATTCAGCTTGTAAACCAGTCAAATGCAATCGCTCATTCTGATTATTCTCTTGAGTTGTGGCATAATAGGCTAGGACATGTTCACTCTAAAAGAATTAACAAAATATCCAGTCTAGGACTTATCTCCAAATGTGGGGGTAAGGTAGAGAAGTGTGAAGTATGTGCTCAGACAAAGATCACAAGGAAACCCTTTCATCGGGTCAATCGAAGCACAGATCTTCTGGAGTTGGTGCACTCCGATATCTGTGACTTCAAGCAATTCTCTACAAAAGCCGGGATAAAGTATTTCATAACCTTCATCGATGACTTCTCAAAGTACACGTTCATCTACTTGCTCAAGTCTAAAGACGAAGCGTTCGAAAAGTTCAAAGAGTTCAGGGCCGAGGATGAACGGCAAACTGGACAACAACTCAAGAGGCTAAGAAGTGATCGAGACGGAGAGTATCGGTCTCATGAATTCATATTGTTCTGCAAAGAACATGGAATCATAAACGAGACTACTACTCTGTATTCTCCTTAATCTAACGAAGTAGCGAAGAGGAAGAACAGAATGTTGACAGAAATGATGAACTCAATGCTGCTAACTGCGGGTCTTCCTAAATGCTACTGGGAAGAAGCTACATTGATGGCCACTTTTGTTCGAAATAGAGTATTGTATGCAATTTTGGACGTAACTCTTCATGAACTCTAGTTCAAAGTCAGACCTAACTTGAATATCATTCGAGTGTGGGGGTGTCTGGCCTATGTGAAGCTCCTAGATCTGAAGATTCAGAAGCTGGGGACAAGGACTACGAAAACGATCTTCTTGGGGTATGCCGAGAAGAGTGATGCTCGGAGATTTCTTGATATTGAGTCAAATTATATCATCGAATGTCGCGATACTGAATATTTGGAAGACAAGTTTGTAAGGCACAAGAACATTATTCTAACGGACATTCCGGAGAATGATGAAGGTGCAAAGGTGACTGAGATCTTCAATGAGCCAGTTGTCCAAGATGAAGTTGTTACTAAGGAGACAACAATTGAACCAGAACTCGCTAAGCCGTCGTCGAAGCGAGCGAGAAGGCTGAAGAACTTCAAAGATGACTTCATCACCTATCATGTGGAAGCAGATTCGCTTACCTATGATGAGGCAATGAAGACCAGAGATGCTATTTTCTGGAAGGAGGCGATAGACAATAAAATTGAATCAATCACCTCCAATAACACTTGGGTGTTTGTTGATCTACCTGAAGGAGCAAAATCTATCGGATGCAAGTGGATCTTCAAGAAGAAGATGAAAGCTAATGGAACAATTGACAAGTTCAAGGCCAGGCTAGTGGCAAAGGGGTTTTCTCAGAAGCAGGGAATCGACTACTTTGATACGTATGCTCCAGTAGCCCAGAAGACCACCATCAGAATGTTGATTGCTCTCGCAGCGATACATAAGATGGTGATACATCAGATAGATGTTAAAACGGCATTCCTGAATGGCGAGCTAACCGAAGAGATCTACATGCGACAACCAGAAGGGTTTGTCATCAAAGGTCTTGAAGACGAAGTCTGTAAGTTGGTAAAATCTCTGTACGGTTTAAAACAAGCTCCCAAAATGTGGCATGAGAAGTTTGACAAAGCCATAAGGTCAAATAGCTACAGGGTCAGTGAAACAGACAAGTGTGTTTATACGAAGTTTACTGACGGAAGAGGAGTCATCATTTGTCTATACGTAGACGACATGCTAATCCTAGGTACGGATATAAGCTGTGTCACAGAGACAAAGAAGTTTCTCTCGACGAAGTTCAGTATAAAGGACTTGGGGGATGCTAATATTATCTTGGGACTCAAGATCATCCGGACAGACACTGGACTAGCGCTGTCATAGTCTCATTATATTGAGAAGATGATCACTCATTACGGGTATCAGGATCTTCCAGGGATCGATACACCGTACAGGTGTGATCTGAAACTGAAGCCTAATTCAAGGAAAAGCGTCAGGTAGCTGGAGTATGCAAGCATAATCAGGAGTTTGATGTATGCTACTACTGCCACAAGGCCTGACATAGCTTTCGCTGTGGGAATGCTGAGTCGTTTCATGAGCAACCCAGGCATTGATCACTGGAAAGCTGTGAAACGGGTTATGAGATATCTTAAAAAGACTCAAACATATGCACTACACTACAGCGGAGATTCGCCGATAGTGGAAGGCTTCAGTGATGCCAGTTGGTGCTCAGAAGTGGAGAGCGAGAGGTCCACAGGTGGATATATTTTCACAATTGGTGGAGCTACTATATCGTGGAAATCGAAGAAGCAGACTATGCTCTCACGGTCATCCATAGAATCTGAGTTCTTTGCACTTGATACCGCAGCGGAGGAAGCAGAATGGCTTCAGAAGCTCATGTATGATCTGCCAGTGGTTGGGGCACAAATACCGGCTATATCGATATACTGCGACAATCAGGTGACTGCGGCGGTGGCATCAAATGACCTCTTCAACAGGAAAAAGAAGACTGTGCGGTTGAAGCACAGGGCAGTACATGATCTCATCAAGAGGGGTGTAATTACAGTAATCGATGTTCGGAGTCAGGAGAACCCGACGGATCCGTTCACCAAGGGCCTCAAGCGCCAGCTGGTCGATGACACAACTTGTAAAATGGGCTTGAAGGCATTCTGATATTGTTTTATTACAATCCTACCATAAAGTTTTATGCTATTAGTTCAAAGAGAAATCTACTAGGCATCTAGATTTTGGTTCAAGGGAGGACTATTAACCAAAAGAATATCAGAAATGGTAGGTACTTGTCCTCTGTGATATAAAGAGGTTACGAACCTACAACTACTGTTGTTTATTGTTATTTTCTGCAGAAAATGGATCCTCTGGGAAGGTTGGCTTAAATACCTTAATGAGTTCTCAGGCAAAGTGAATGCCTGGAGTACTTTACAGAAAGCACGGTAACGCAGCACTACAAAGAGTGTAACTCTATGCTATAGTAGGGTGACTCCACCATGAGGTTCCCAGGTAGGGGTAATACCTCGGCTTTGCAAGCCAAGTCACAGCGGAGTAGCACCGCAAATAGGCAGGTAGCCTAATGCTGTATGATAATCGTAATAAAGAGAGGCAGACAGTACTACAAAGAGGATGATGCCCTCATGTTACAGTAGCATGACACCACGAAGAGGTACCAGGTAGGGTAAAGCCTCGGCTTCGTGAGCCATGTCATAGCGGCATAACACCACACGGAAGTGCAAGGCTTCATGTTGGATAGTTTGGCACTACGAAGAGGCTTGTGACCTCATGCTACTGTAGTATGACACTACGATGAGGTACCCTGGTGGAATAAAGCCTTGGCTTTAAGCCATGTCATAATGGCGAAGCACCATAAAGAAACGCAATGCTTCATGCCACGACTCTTTATAAAGAACCCACCTATAGTATATGGACAAAGATATCAGGCCATCTCTTGATGGTAAACTTGTAGACGCCCAAAAATTATACACTGAAACCAGGCTGGCATAAGGCCTTTAATGTGCAGCCAGAAGCACAGTTGATGTCATTATGTGAGTAGGAAGAATTGCAGTTATGGTGTAGAATTTAAGGCTTAGTCCATTCTTGTATCATACTGTTATTTAACCAATGCGGAAAGATTCAAGTCATAGCGACATCTCTCCTAATGCATGATGGGCAGTCACTGTGGGGAACGCTCAACCCATATATTGAGATATGTGGGGGATTATTGGTGTTTTTGCCTTTGGAATAGGAAAGATAGTCCCACATCGGCTACACCAAATGGTGAGTATCTCAATATAATGCATTGCTTGTGTTGAGGTGTGCACATGAGGTGTAATAGGGCAGAAGTGTGTGCCATGTGGAAGTATTTTCCTAGAAGGAAAAAGGATTAATTCTAACAAGGATGCAAGTTGATTTTTGTTGTGCGAACTCGGACTCGGACACGGACTCCATGATGTCTCGTGCATGCACAGGAGTGTTCGGGGGGTAGGCGTGGACTGGAACACTTCTATGCTGATTGTGGGATGATCTAAAATATCAAACTCTATTTTTGATTATTAGTATTTTAGTCCCACATCGGATAGGAGAATAGGTGAAGTCTCACTCCACTCTATAAATAGAGCCCCTTGACCTCCTTTGGAAGATGCACCAAGAAGAGAGTTAAGGGAGTCTGTAAAGTCCAGGAAGCCCGTTCAAGTCTCAAATATTGACTTACAAGCGTTCCATAAGTTCTTCGTGAACTTGCTGGTTCCTGGAAGCAGATCGTGTTGGGGCGAATCTTGCTTTGAGCAACGGTGATCTTAATCACCCCAGCAAGAACCTTTCCTCTTCTTTTTTATTCTTTTTTCTCCTTCATCTGAGTTGTAACTCAGTTCTGTCCGTCTGCAACTGCGATTGCAAAGAAGAACGTGAGATTTATTTTCTGAACTCAGTTCTGTCCGTCAGCAACTGCGATTGCGAGGAAGAACGTAAAATTTACTTTCTGATTATTGTTGCTTTTATAATCAGATTCGTATTATAGTGTTCCTCTTGGATCTCGAGAATAATCAGAAGGTGAACGTTTGTTGAACCTCTGATCTCGACATCGAGTCTACCATCTTAGATCAAGTCCCGGTACTAACAGCGATGTCCTATAAAGCGCCTCCACCGTACGGTGAACGAGCTCCGGTGACATCGATAAAACTCTTACCAGCTCGTTGGAACCTATCCCAGTGAGTTCCTCTCACTTCTTTCAATTTATATCTGTGTTTACTTGTGCTGCATTTACTCTTCCCTAGATTATTCTTCTACCTTCTCCCGGTCTAGGCAGTGCAAGAGTTGTGGGTTTGCACGAGGAGGTGATGTGTGCGTGTGTGTACCTCCTATTAGAGTTAGAGCTGTCAAGACGGGCCGACGGGGCGGGGCTGGCCATCCCGTAACCCACCACTTGGTGGGGCGGGGCGGGCTGACCCACAATTTTGGCGGGCTGGAAAAATTTCAACCCAGCCCAACCCACAGGCGGGCCGCGGGCTAGGCGGGCCGGTCCGCTTACTTTTTTAAATTTTGTTATTTGTTTTAGTTTCTTAAAAGGGAAAAAAAATTATATATATAATATTTTCTACTCACTCTCATATGCATCAAATTACAAGTAAAATACAAGAAACATTATAATAGTAGATATTTCTTTAAAACTCCTTCATTCATATAAATAAATGACGAAATTTAATATTTCATTCTTTATTACTTGCATTAAATGAGAATTTTTATCATTTATTATACATATATCATATATGTGCTAAATGAAAAAATAGACGGCGGGCTAACCCACTTGGCCCGCAGGCTAGCCCAACGCGGGGCAGGCTACTGGCGGGACAGGCCGCCTAGGCCCGCCTATTTGGCGGGCTCCTAAATGCTCGGCCCAACCCCCCTTTTTGGCAGGCAGGGCGGGCTGGCCCAACGGGCTTAGCCTATTTTGACAGCTCTAATTAGAGTGGCATAGTTGCTTATGGTGGTCATAAATGCATGGTGGGGTTGAAAGTTACAATGTCAATGAATAATAGGAATGAGGATTAATAACGTGTGAATTTATGGAGAATAAGATGCATAGATTTTATAGATGCAGATGCATATTTCCTGTATACATGACAGTGGATGCGTAATGCATTGAGGCCCGCCTGTTTGGCGGGCTCCTAAATGCTCGGCCCAACCCCCTTTTTTGGCAGGCAGGGCGGGCTGGCCCAACGGGCTTAGCCTATTTTGACAGCTCTAATTAGAGTGGCATAGTTGCTTATGGTGGTCATAAATGCATGGTGGGGTTGAAAGTTACAATGTCAATGAATAATAGGAATGAGGATTAATAACGTGTGAATTTATGGAGAATAAGATACATAGATTTTATAGATACAGATGCATATTTCCTGTATACATGACAGTGGATGCGTAATGCATTGAATGTAGTTACCCTTCTAAGATGCTTGTAAAATGCGTATGTGCAAAGAGAACGCATTAGAGCATAGCTTGAGAGTTTTGTGTAAGTTGTTATGTTTGCTTGTACTACAACAAAAAGACCTATTAATGACGTTTGATAAGTGGATTTCATGACGTCTGATAAAAAAACGTTATGAAAGTTCGAAATACCTTTTTTATATGAAGGTTTGGGCTAATTCTGGACTTTTTATAACGTTTATAAAACAAAACGTTATTAATATTTTAGAGCGATGGCAAACTTGTAATATTTTTTAAGTTCATTTTTTGACAAAATCCCGTGCTTCAACAAATTTTTTTCTCTCCCCCCTCGTTCTGGTATTCTCCTTCTCCGATCCTTTCTTCTCCCTCCTCTCCCCCAACTCCAAAATCCTATAGATCCAAAACCCTAACTCTAGTTTAGCAACACCCTCCTATCCTCCTCTTCTTCTCCTTTTTTCCTCCAACTCCAAAGCGATAACCCTAGATACAAAACCCTAAACCTAGTTAGAAAGGAAGGAGGAGATGGGGAGGGAGCTGGCGGCACGGGCGGGCCGATGGCTTTGGCACGGCCTCTCTGACGCCGACGTCGTGTTAGGTGAAAAAAGAGGGAGCTGGCGGCGCGGGCGGGCCGACGTCGAGTTACACAAAAAGTCGATTTCTTTTGTTGTCAGAAGAAAACACAGCAGCAAGTTGCAACCACCTCTGAGAAAAAAAGGAAATCAGGTTTGTTCCATGACTTGTTGCTTGAGCTGTAGCACCATGTCCTAAACCTTGTGTCTTCCAATTTTTTTAGGGTTTTCAAAAACGCGGAGGGGGGATCAAAATGCTCATTTTGTGGCTTTCTTGAGCACAATCAACCATGGTTTTGTTATTAAAACTCAGGTGTGTTTCCTGTTCTAGAAACTGCATTTTACCATTTCTTCAGGGTTCCAAAACCACGAGGGTTTGGGATCGTTGCTAACGAATTGCTTATCTTCTGGTTTGTTTGAGCTTTGGAACACATCATTGATTCTTATTCCCCCATCCACAAGAATTTAACCACAATGGACTCTTCCAACGTCACTGGACTGTTCGGCCGCCTGTTCAAGAAGAAGAAGAGGTCCTTCGTGCCACATTACTACGAAAGTATCACGAAGATGACCCACGATTATTCCTGTGCCGAAGAAATCGGGACCGGAGTCGAAGTCTGTGACTGGTCGATCCACCTCCAGCCCCAGCCGAAGAAATCTGATACCACCTGCTTGTGTACCTATGGTGTTTGATGAATTTACTGAACCTATGGTACTTGATAAGTGGATTTCTTGACACAACGAGACTGACACAACCTCATTTTTGGAGTGGCCATGCAACAATAGATGATCATTCTTATTAGTGAGTTATCTGTTTTCAATTTGTCGATTCTTTACAGGCTGAACCCGATACCGATGAAGTGTTCGCCCAGGTGACCCTTCACCCTGAGCAGAAGGTATTAAATTATTATTTTTCTCACTAAACTTTAGTCTTTTTTAACAATGGTGCAACATTTCAATTTGTAATATTGCGTGATTCTTTGCAAAACAGCAAGATGAAAATGCTATAAAGAGAGAATCTGTGCCGCCTCCACCTCCAAGGCCTCATGTTCACTCCTTTTGCAAGACACTAACGGCTTCTGACACTAGCACCCATGGCAGATTCTCGGTACTACGACAACATGCTGACGAGTGCCTCCCACCATTGGTTAGGCTCTGGACTCTTGGTTTCAGTTCATATCCTTTTTTTTGTATGTCGGGTTTGACAATTGAGGAAGGTGTCTAATTCTCTACGTGCCTTTTGTTCTTTGAATCAGGACATGAGTAGGAACCCTCCAACACAAGAATTGGTTACGAAGGACTTGCATGGGGTTGAGTGGCGGTTCCGTCACATATTTTATGGTAATTAGCTGCTATTACTTTGTTGCCATAACATTTTTGACTATTTAAGTGTTATCTTTTCCCGGATTTGAATGTTCTACCAAGTCAAATGATTTGCCATTTTGAAAGTTCAAAATTCTAGTTGCTTACATTTGTATTCATGTTTGATTTAATCTAACTGTAATAAATTTGCAAATTGGCACTTCGGTTACATGGCTAAGAGGGCTTATGCCATGTTCAGAAATGGGAGCAAAGATTGTTTTGTCATTTTTTGTGGAGCCTTTTGGACTTAGAGGTGTGCTCCATATGGCACTGTATTGAAATAGGTGAAATCTTGGATGATCATGATAATGATCGTGGCAAAAACCCAGATTTTTAGGTAGTATATTATTCCGGTTGTGGCCTATTGACTGCCGATACTTTTATACATACGAGCAATGTAGTGTTAATATTGTACTCTCTTTCTTTGGGGTCTCCATAAGCTTCTAAATTGACCTTTATTTTGCAATTACTGGATTATGCTCTTTTCCCTTTCTTATTATGTATGTACTTTCTAGTGCTGTTCTAAATGTATGCATATATGTTGATTTCATATTTGGTTATAAATATTTAGGTCAGCCAAGGAGACACCTACTGCAGAGTGGTTGGAGTGTTTTTGTTAGTTCAAAGAGGCTTGTTGCTGGAGATTTTGGTGAAGCTTGGTGATTTTGGTGTTTCAGCTTTTATGTTTGATAAGGGCGATAGACAACGTTCAAGAAATACTTTTGTGGGCACAACATGCTGGTGAGTTTAAGTGAGGTATGATACGTCATTCTGGGTTCCCTATATTTATATTCTTTAAACTTTGATAAGATTCCTTTTTCTTTTCTTCTAAACAGGATGGCTCCTGAGGTACTGTAACCAGGAAGTGGCTACAATTTCAAGTGAGTGTTAATCCCAATCTAAAGAATCTAAAATGCTGCTTTGTTACTGGATTGAGAAATAATTGTCCAGTTGGCTTAAAAGCCATTAATTTGTAAGCAATTGCATATCTAAGTGAGGACCACACCAGACAGGTCATATGCCACAATAGAAACATGGAGAGGTCTATTTAAGTTATTTGAAGAAAACTAATTAACATTCAAGGAAGCTGAGCTTAACAGATCTTGATATTGTTTTCTACAAGCCTGATTCACAAAACAAGGAAGCGGAGCTTAAAAGCCATTAATTTCTACTTTATATATAAACATACTTACAACATAAAACTGTTCACACACACACACGCCCACACATTTATTCTTCTCCTCTTTCATATTCTACTCACTATAAACTCACTGTATAATGTTACTTGTTACCAATTGTGTATATGTGTCCTGTTCTGAATTCCTGGTTAGTTTTGCATTTCATCTTTGTATATAGTATATACAAACAAGAGCATAAATGTGCAGGCAGTAGGGTGTTACCTTTTAGGTGTGAAAACTACATCAAAATTATCTATTCTTCTTCCTTATGTGCAAACATATTCTGTGTTTTGAGCAGACAAATGGACAATCATGTTGAGTCGTGATTAAGAAGCCATATTTTTTTTAGCAATTAAGAATCCATGTTATGTTTTTGTATATATATGAAACTATTGGTTTTTGTTTTTTGAGAAAGCTCCAGTCTTATAAGACATTTGTCCCATCTAATTCTTACAGGGCTGCCTTCTTTCTTAGTTGAATGAATACAAGCTGAAAGACATTCATATTTCTTATGAATGGACAATCATGTTGAGTTCTTAACCACAATGCTTATGTTCTCATCTTTGTGATGTAATTTCTATTTACAGGGCTGATATCTGGTCATTTGGAATAACAGCTCTCGAGTTGGCACATGGTCATGCTCCCTTCTCAAAATATCCACCAATGAAGGTGTGCTTTATTCCTGATATTGTAGTAGTTATTGGTTTGTTGAAAATTTCCTCCGGACAAGTTATAAGTATTCAGTGAAAAACGAATTTACTTATGCCATTTCCGTGCCCTTGTCTGCTATTTCCTTTACTTTTAAATCTGATTATATTTTCTTTTGAGACACTTATTCACTTGGCCTGATGGTACTATGAATAGTTCTCCATCTCACCTTCTGTGTTTTATTTTTATTTTTGTTTTGAGGTTTCCTGCTCGTGTTTAGCATTACAGATAAATGGCTACTTGATGAGATTTATGATTTGAATATCAAAACCTGTACGTTGATCTTAAAGTCATTTAGGCCGTGAACAACAATTTTTCTGATTTTTAGGCTCACATTTCAGCATTGATTACTAAAGTGCTAAGCTGACATTTCCGATTTTTTGCAAAAAGGGCACAACGTGACACTGAGGTGCATGCTAGCGCTGGTAAGGGTTCAGGCGAGAGTAAGGGATCAGAGGATGAGGCTCTCCCACGACGGTGCCGGCTGCAGCAACACCAAGTCGTCGCTCAGCTGCGACACTACTTCTCTTTGGGACTCCCGATATCTTCAAGAGATGGCAGAGAGAAGATCCATGGTCAGAATCTACTTAAGTAAATATTTCTAATAATTTAGTTAGCAAAAGAGAGATTTATTCCTATTTTTTGGGTACATTCTGTATTTGGATATTCAATGTAATGAAGATATTGATATGTACTCTATTTTGAGAAATGTAATAAAGATGGTGATAATGTTAAGTTTTTGGAATATAATATATACTGTGCAGTATAGAGCATTATAAATGTGCTAATTTGAATAGTATAAAGTGTTATAAATGTGCTGCATTGAGCCTATACATATTATCTATTCATGACGTTTTAAAATTGTTCTGAATTGTGCACTATATATTAACTATTCATAACGCTTTTATAGAAACTATTTATGACGGTTATTTTATGACGCTTTTAAAAAACATTTATAACACCCGTTTTCATAACGGTTGCTGTGGAAAAAAAAAGCGTCATGGTTCGTCATTAATTACGCTTTTTAGCCGTCATTAAATGGGTTTTTTGTTGTAGTGTTGGGACAAATAAGTGTATGGTAGGTATGAGAATATATACATATGTGTGTATATATTTTCCTATATACCTCCTTGTTGCAATCATATGGTATGTTGGAAAATAGGACACTGATCTTGGGTTAAAATACCATTTGGACTGTGAAGAAGATAAGTGTACAGTAGCACGTGTAAACGTTAGGATATAAGTAGGTGTATATGAATATGGGAGGGTGTCCCAGTAGCCGTAGCCCATTCGGAACGGTGGAGCACCCCGGTACAGTGGCGCGGGTTCGAGCCCTCTTGGAGGCATGCCTCCAAGCATCATTAAGAAGTGGACTCCCTAAAAAAAAGAATATGGGAGGGTGATCAAAGGACCTGCGCATGAGTTCTAAAGGAAAAAGGGAATGACAGGTATAAGAAAATTTGTGAGTGTGTCCCATGAACTAATGACAGCACATAGAGTGCATAAAATATCTATTGTTGGCCGTTAGGATATAGAGTGAATTAATTGTCTCAAGTCTATCTTTTATGTATGGCGATTCCAATACCTATAGGTCGTATAGAAGGAAGGCGTAAGTGATAAGAAACATTATGAGTATTTTGTGGTCATATGAGGAATATATTTTCCTGTGTACACTTGGGAAGGAAATAGATTCAAATATAAAAAGTTAAGGGATTGAGCATGGTATGCTTCATAAATTTGATGAAGGAAGCATCATAAACTAGAATAGAAAACTTAGTACCAAGAGGAGTACAAACGACCACAGGATTTAGGGTTATAGGTGTATTGGTCAATTGCTTCATATAAATGTTGAGGTAAAGTTATTAAATATATGGTTGAATAGTTGTAAATAATGATAATAAATTAAATCGTAATTTATTTTTATGTTCTTTGGGCTCATTGGATTCGGACTCTATACCTGATTCGCGTACTCAGCTTCCGAATTCTGGAAAGTGCCTTGCCATTACATTTATTACAATTTAAATTTTAGTACCTATTATGCTACATTTTATTTCTATTTAAATTATCTGCGTCCGAGCATGACTCTGGGTGCAGCCAACGGGATTCGTTGGCTCTTTACCATTCAACTTAGGCCATTGGAGACTACCCTTGTACGGCATTATAGATACGCTGGTATCTCGCAAGACCCCGACACTTGTTTGGAAATGATGAGATATTACAGAGATGTAGGATGCGTACCCCTGCATCCTACTGATCATCAATACGATCGGGACACGTGACGGCATAGTTCATGCTAGTTATTTTGTTGTTTTGTACTGGACTAAATGTTAGGATTGAGCGTGTCGAGGAGTCGACATGTGTAGTACAATAGGCGGGGAGGACAGTTACTAGACGGAGGAGCTACCTGTAGCATTCACTTATATATTGCTGCATGCTGGTGCCTCGAATGATTGCCACTGCACATGTACCCCTTAGAGAGACTTTCATTCGTCGAACATTGTCTTCATTGCATTCACACTTAGTTGATAGAATACCCGGTACTCTTTTACTTATATTAAATTATGGCTTACATATTATGTATCTTGTTATATCCCTCTGAGGACCTGGTCTCTTTCCAGGCTTAGCTGAGCAGTTGTACGAGCAGATTTACGGACCGAGAACTGACATTGGAGTCAAAAATGAGGAGATATTCCTAAGAGAGCACATCTGATCTTGGGTACGGTACCATCTTGGATGCAGCCTTCTCACTTGGAGTCTGGGTCGAGTTATCTTACTTTTAGCACTTTCTTTCTTTACTATATTTTGGAATATTCGAGTAGTCGATATGTCCCCACCAACTTTATATTTATTATGGTTTTGTATGACTTATTTCTGATCAGTACATGACTTATTCGAATTCAGATTAGTTTTCATTAATTCAGTGGATGAGATTAGCATGCCTGTGATCCTGTTATTATTTAGTTACATCCTAATATGCATTTGAGGACTCCATAAGATTGGGTAAATTCTCAAATATGTATCTACTGCCGTTGTCACGTAGCTTGGTCCCTCGTATTTTGAGACTGGAGCGTGAAAATGCCTTTCTTTTGCAGCCCACCAATGATATTTGTTATCTTTAAGCTGCAACTTAACCGCCATTATCCACTTCTCCGGGGGCAACTCAGATGCTTCTAACAAGTTCTCCGTCATTACTAGCCAGTTGGTGACTTCTATGTGTTTCTCCAAGCCAGTAAAGGGAGGTGGGTTCATCTTTCCAAACCACTCAATAGTACCCACATGGCCTTGTCATGTTTCTACTCTCCTTTCCAGAACATTTTCATCCCTTTGTTGAGTCTCCATCATGCCCTGGAATATTGCAAGAATATTTGCTCCATCTACAGTCACTCTTTGGGCTGGTATTGGTGCTGCTGCTGGTGGTGGGAGATCCTCAGCACTAACTCTACCTTGATGCTGGTTAGTTGTCTCTACGAACTCAGTACCCTCTTATGTCTATCTCTTGGGTTCGAAAGTAGCATACAGGTTAGCTACCCTTTTCCCCATACGGATCATACTATGTCTTCTATCAACTATTGCAAACTAAAAGGAAACAAAGGACATGGTTAGAACAGGAAATCACGTACGGAATCAACCAGGATGCAATGAGAGATAACATAGATAAAATAGACTCATAGGGTTAGAATTCCTATTTATGGATGATATAACCTCCTAATTTCAACTCTATTCACTGGCTTGCAGTAGTACGACTAACCTAAGTACTACTACGAGTTCGCAATCTTTTATGAAATTGGACCTGCATGAGCTACTATAAAAACTTGTCATGATCCGCTCCCACTTTTGGGATATGAGTTTGTGGTTAAGTCCAGCCTACGCCGCTGCATCGACGATAGTTCGCTGTCTCTGATAACAAAGGTCCACACCAAGAACAACATGCACATATTGAAAACACAGGTGTAGGCAACTCTAGAGGGGGGTGAATAGAGTTTGTGTCGATAATCACCAAATAAAAATAACTCTATAACACCTCCACAAAATAACTATCAAGATAGTAAATAAATCAGAAAGAAATGCGGAAGTAAATAAAGATCAGAAGAGCATACGCAAACACAGCAGTATTAACCTGGTTTCCCTCGTGGAGGACTAGTCCAGGCCTGAGAACTCTAGCTCAGGATTCAATCCACTATTTGTGAAATAGTAGTTTACAACCCGTGCCTTTTCTTCAGAAGAGCACGTCAACTTCTTACAGAGGATCGCAGTGGCGATTTGCTTGGATTTTTCCAAGCGACTTGGAATTGTCCAAGTGACTTTTCTTTTCAACTCTTGCACAAAAACTTCTAGCTGAATCGCACTTGAGCACCTTGGGGCTTAGGAAGTTTTGTGGCTAGTAGATTGGAAGAGTAAGGCTTTTGACTATATAGGCTATGTAAGAGAAGAAGAATAGAAGAGTGGATGGTATCAAATGAGAGAAACCAAGGCCTATTTATAGGGTTCGGGACAGGCAGAATTCGGCCAGAATTCGGTATAGATAATTCAAATTTTTGGCCGTTGGACAGCTTGTAGCAAGCAGGCCCTAAAAATCAGCTCCTGAAAATCAGGGGACAGAGTTCGGCCCGAACTCTGTGTGGAGGCAGAGTTCGGCCCGAACTCTGTCTCCAGGAGACAGAATTGGTCCATTGGCTTTTGGGCTTTGTGGAGCTTGGGCTTGGTTCAGGAATTGGTCTGTTGTATGGTAGAGCTTTGGAGAGATATGCTAGGGGTTGAGATGACTCAGTGCGACTCAACGTACACATTCTCCTAGACTCAATAAATTGAAGATTACAGACTTAGAACAAGTAGGAAAACCAAGAGCCCTTTGATGATGCCTTTCTTCTGATATTTGAGCAGCCCTGAAGACGTCTTTTTCCCTGACAGCAGTCGTCCGAAGATAAACAGATCTGAAAATCTGAATACCTTTCGGGGGCTTCGCCCCCGAACCCCCGACGGGGGGCGCTGCCCCCTCGACCCCTGTCCGCTGACCGGGCAGCGGAACCCCCGATGCGAGGCCCCGGATAGGTCGCTAGGCGGTTCGGAGAAATCTCTTTGTATGACGCCGTCTTTGCTCCATCATTAATTCTTCATTGCCTATGTCCTGTTTGATCATGTTTGATCATGCTTACTGCATGTCTACAAATACATGTTAGGCCAGCAGAATATGTTGCAGTACGATACAAGCATAGCAATATAATATGGGACAATTAGGACATTGCTAAGTATAAGTAACAACATGATATCATGTTAGGCCAACAGAATATATTGCAGTACGATACAAGCATAGCAATATAATATGGGACAATTAGGACATTGCTAAGTATTAGTAACAACATGATATCATGTTAGGCCAACAGAATATATTGCAGTACGATACAAGCATAGCAATATAATATAGGACAATTAGGACAAAGCTAAGTTTAAGTAGCAACATGATAGTGAGTATATGAATATTAGTGACATCATTATGTTAAATTTAACTGATTAGCCATATTCAAAAACACAATGTAATCATTGGGCCAACAATCTCCCCCTTTTTGATTATGGCAAATCGGTTAAGTTTAAGACAGATACGATAGATGCATATATCACTAATAAACACATACTACGAGAAGATAGTGTGCTAACTTAAACTTATTTCTCCCCCTTTGTCATGATCAAAAAAAAAAGCTCCCCCGTAATAAGAGATAAAATGAACTCAAGCATAAGGAGGAAGGCATAGACAATCATGATCAAGATATACTAAATGAGGAACAATGGGAGAAGTGTGTAAAGACAAGTATAGAAACTACATACCAAATGTAGAGTGCCATACAGAAAGTAACTTGTCAAAACACAAATAGCTGGTAAAACTAAAAGATTTTGAAAATAATCAATAGATACTTTACCAACATGAAATCCAAGAAAGATATCCAAAAACTTTTGGAAGAGAAACAAAATTCAGTCAAAAACCATAAGGATTAGATAATTGCAAAAAAATAGATATCAAAGAAGAAAGATACCAATGAAACTATAGATATCAAAGAAGAAAGATACCAATGAAACTATAGATATCAAAGAAGAAAGATACCAATTGAAATATACAAACTTGATATCAATAGAAATATGAAAACTTGAAACATTGATCAATGAAACTATGATAGTTACAATTGTCCACAGATAAATAGTAGAACAAAATCAAGGAATGATCAATGTAAAATAAGGCAATTGATATAAAATAATCTTATTATTTACAAATCTATTTGCTTATCCAAAATTCATGCATTTGAACTCAATTACCATATCATGCTTTATGAATACTCTTTAAAATAAACATGAAGGTAAAGGATAAAAATATTTGAGAAGGAGAAATTCAATCGACTTAAATGCTCCCCCTCAAACTATTACCAGTATAGATAAAATCATGAATTTTGGGTAAGTCCTCAACAAGGAAAGCCAAATCAATTAAACATACAAAGAGAGCCAAATCATAGTAAGTCATATCAAAGAAAGCACAATAGTCATCAAGATAAAATACGAAAGTAAATATTAACGAGATGACTCATATCAAAGAAATATGATGAAAACAATTGCATAAACTCTCATAAACCTTTCAAAAAATAACAGTATCATGACCTCAATCACTAAAAAATAATGATAAAAATATGGGTCAATGATGAACTAGGTATACGACATATTAAAGGGTATAAATGAATTGAACCAATTTATTTGCTCCTCCTTAAAATATGCGTATCTAGTTCCAAAGCACTTATAGCATAAAAAAAATGATAACTACAAGATCTAGGGGTAAATCAACTATTGATTTCTCCCCCTTGCTCAATGCATATAAGGCTATAAAGACGACATAAAACAAATAATGTCATCTTTAGGAGAGATATCCAATAAAATAGTCACTAAAGATGAACGATCAAAATAATATCTCAATTTAGCACATGTAATCAAAAGACGACATACACTAACCTATATAGAAGAATATCATATTGAAATATGATAGATCAATGCATGTTATCTTTTGAGAAGAAGATCATCATGAAAAGAGATAAGGTCCATTAGAAAAATATTATTATGATCAAGAATAATAAGGACCATTAGAAAAATATCATCATAAAAAGGAATAATAAGGTCCATTAGAAAAATATCATCATGAAAAGGAATAATAAGGTCCATTAGAAAAATATAATCATGAAAAGGAATAATAAGGTCCATTAAAAACAATCATGATAAGAATCACAATGTAGCTCAAAAGATAAAAATACAACTAAAGAAAAATGTCATCATGAATAAAGTCAATTAAATCAATCATGAAGAAAGTCAATTAAATCAATCATGAGGAAAGTCAAAATATAGCTCAAAAATAATAAAGCTCAAATATCATGTCCATGATTATCTAATTAAGAAATGATCAACCAACTTATTGCTTTACAAGGACTATGCATGTTTTACCACATATGTACCCATCAACGAGTAATAATCCAACCTTGCTAATACTAAATGAGAAACCAATGAAGTTCAAATAGCAAAGAGCATATGTGATAATCCATGAGTAGTCAAAGTAGAGTAATAAATTAACTTGATAACCACATAATTAGATAATATAGGACTACTCAATCATTAGGATCATTTATAAAGTAAACCATTAAATAATTATGATCCGTCATAAATCCCATCTAAAAACCATATAAACAAACCAATGGAAAATATAGAAAAGAGTCAATCTTATTTAAATTATTACAGATTTAATCTAAAGAGATGTAATATGATAGTATGATAAAATCATGACTACAAAAGATGAGAGAAGTTTAAAAGATGCTTATCAATGACTAGTATGGAAGGAAGTTAAAGTGATGAATCACAAATCTCAACGAAAACAAGATTAAAATAAAGAAATTTGTTAAACTAATTTTAGAGACCAAACATATGCATCTAAAGTAGAATACAAATCTCATCAAGAAAATTCATAAATCTTGTTTTTGTAATCTAGCATATCACATATAGATTGAAGTTCAAGAAGATAGCTAGATGAGTGAAAGTGAACAAAAATCATGTAGCTTAACAATACATCGCAAATAAGCAAGCTACATAACTAATTAAGATTAATGAGGTAGTCCATTAACAGGATAAATGTGCTCATTAAATCTTAAGTCACTAACACTAAAGATACATGCTTAAGCATAGAGTTCACAATAAGGGCAATACATTTTGAATGATCAAAATGATTTATATACTCTTTGCTAAGCAACGATAAGAGTATAAGATAGCAAGTAAATGAATTAGACTCTCATCAAGTAAAAGACAAAAGAGATGTTCATGAAAATACAGTAGAGCAAATCTCTTTGCCAAATATTGAGATTAACCCAAGATAATGAAATAATAGATTGATCTAGAGAATGCAAAATTATAACCATTATGAAAGTGTATTCTCTAGAAATGGAAAATCTCAAAGTAGAAAATCAACCCATAATAGCTAAGGACATGAGAAGTATGATATATCAATTACATGTATTCTCATGTGCTACAAAACATCATTGGGCAATAATAATAAAATATTTATAGCTCAAATATAAGGCTTGATATGATGAAGTATTCTGGAACTTAGGGGTGGATCCAGAACTAGATAATGGTTGCATATAGACCTTAATAAATCTTCAGTCTATAAAGTATTGATCACTTTGGGTTAGCTGTAGGGGCCGGTTCCCAGCTAGCGGTAGTCCGAATGCTAGTGCACCGTGTCGCTTCAGGCTATTTACACCTGTAGGACAGAAGGACCCTTTCGACTTGTTCCCAAAATGTTCTTTACTTTTAAGAACTTAGATTTAAAAGAATATACGCAGTATCATCAAACACCATCAATATCCAAAAATTCTAAGTATAAGAAAGGTAAATACCCAAATAACAATCAAAGAATGATCATAAAAATTTGCTAAGAGTATTTTCAAAACAAATATTTTCATAATACACTTTATGAAAATAAATATATAGAAGATTCATATTCAAAATAAGTATGATGATCTCAACAAGTAAGGTAAAGCACAAAACCAAGCAATTCTTAAAAGAACTTCCATAAAAGTCATGAACAAAACACTAATAAACATTTTCTCTCAACATTCCAACTTAAAGGCATTTAAATAAATAAATATCAACATTTGGAATCAATAATGGCCATTGGATCTATAAATTGATCAACGGCTGAGGCTATTTCCGGTTCTGGAACAACCAGGCCGAATTCGGCCCGAACTCTGGTAAGGGCAGAGTTCGGCCCGAATTCTGGATTCTGGTGACAGAACTGGAATCAGGCTGAAAATTGGTTAAGCAAAAAGATCAAAATAAGAGTGAAAGACATGTATCCATAAAGTCAACAAATAAAAGCCAATAAGATATCATCAAAAAGAAGACTTTGAGGAATAAGCTAATTGATTCAAGTAGAGATAACACAAATTTAGTCAAAAGAATCAATAGCTAAATTATAAGGTAAGCACAAGTATGAATAAATACTCTTCAAAAAAAATAATATAAAACTTGAGCTTAACTCATATGCCCACATAAAGATATTTATACAAAAATAGATATCAATATAAGAAATACATGACCTACATGTAAATGGAGATTTAATGAATATAGTCATGTATCCTTAGTGAATGTTTGAAAAACTATCACAAATTCAAAAGCACATATAAATAGACTTTATCAGGCAAGAACATAATTGATCAAAATAAAATATGAGAATCGATAATGAATGTATTATGCAAGCACAAGATAAAAAGTAGTATAAGTGTATACTTGTCAAGTGATAAGAAGCTTGTGCTAAACACATATATTCACAAAAACCAATTAAATACAAATCGGCAAGAAGTAACAATCTCAAAAACATTAAAAATGGAGAGTCAAACTTTAAAACAAAATTCAAGAATCAAGCTCCAATGAACTAAAGTGATATGCATGCTTTATAAAGACAAAGAATAGCGAGCATGCATATGTAAATGTGTCACACTACTAGAAAATGAGTGATAAACTACATAGTGTGAACTAATCATTTAAAGTTGTGTAACTAGTCATGCTAGATAAAAGAAAAAAAAATCAACTAAGCATGCTAGTATTATATCTCACATTAATTTATATAATAAGCAATTAAAGGATATCAATGTGAGCTAGTAGCAAGACATAAAGAAAAACATGCTAGATTCTACAAATATAAACTATTTAGAGAGAATCGTTTAACATGTTACCAAAGTGGCTCTAGTCGCCACACTTGTGTTGGTGCAATTGCTTGGAAGATGACCTTTGAGATTTGCAACCACCAACACGCTCCTTGGTGCTATATCCCGATACAAGAAGCTCCACCTACAATATTAGGCGAAGACTTTGGTATCCAAATAAACTTGGATCCACATTTGTTAGCTTTAGGGACCCACATACTATTTACTCTAGCATTGGTAGAAAAACTCCTACGAATAGGACAAGTTACACTCATGTGTCCAATGCGAGAGCAATAGAAGCACCTAATACTAGTGTGTGCACATGTATCAGAATGAGCATGATTATGAGCATGTGACATACTAGAATGATGAATATCTCTAGAGTGAGTATGCATGGATTTGGTCTTAAGAGTATCATGCAAATCATTATGCACACAAGTAAGAGAATCACTATGCATGGATTTGGTCTTAAGAATATTATGTTCTAATAGCAAATCATTATGCAAACAAGTAAGAGAATCAAATTTAGCATTTAAAGCATAATTCTCTTTTTCAAATAAAGCAATTCTAGAAATAAAATCATCATTTTGTTTCTTTAAAGAGTCAATAGAAGAATCATGCAAATGATTTAGCTCATGTGCTTGCTTCTTAAGATCTTCTATTGATGAGGAAAGAGATTTGATTTTCAAAATTAAAGAATCATTCAAACTCTTTAAAGAAACACAAGATGAGTTTTGAGAGTCAAGTCTAGATAATAAATCATTGATTTCATTTCTCAAAAACTCATTAGCTTCTTCTAAATGAATAACCTTTTCTACAAGTTCTTCATTTGTAGAATGAAAAGCCTTAGCACACTTTAAGGAATGGTTAGCCATGGCTTTCCACTTAGAGCACTTATTGCATTTAGAAGAAACATGATTGTCTATGCTACTAGAAGAAAAACTCTCTTCATCGGAGGAGGAAGAATATGATGCCATACACAAATAAACAAGGATCTACTCTAAGGATGTTAAGCCTAACAATAGAGACCTTGCTCTGATACCAATTGAAAACACAGGTGTAGGCAACTCTAGAGGGGGGTGAATAGAGTTTGTGTCGATAATCACCAAATAAAAATAACTCTATAACACCTCCACAAAATAACTATCAAGATAGTAAATAAATCAGAAAGAAATGCGGAAGTAAATAAAGATCAGAAGAGCATACGCAAACACAGCAGTATTAACCTGGTTTCCCTCGTGGAGGACTAGTCCAGGCCTGAGAACTCTAGCTCAGGATTCAATCCACTATTTGTGAAATAGTAGTTTACAACCCGTGCCTTTTCTTCAGAAGAGCACGTCAACTTCTTACAGAGGATCGCAGTGGCGATTTGCTTGGATTTTTCCAAGCGACTTGGAATTGTCCAAGTGACTTTTTTTTTCAACTCTTGCACAAAAACTTCTAGCTGAATCGCACTTGAGCACCTTGGGGCTTAGGAAGTTTTGTGGCTAGTAGATTGGAAGAGTAAGGCTTTTGACTATATAGGCTATGTAAGAGAAGAAGAATAGAAGAGTGGATGGTATCAAATGAGAGAAACCAAGGCCTATTTATAGGGTTCGGGACAGGCAGAATTCGGCCAGAATTCGGTATAGATAATTCAAATTTTTGGCCGTTGGACAGCTTGTAGCAAGCAGGCCCTAAAAATCAGCTCCTGAAAATCAGGGGACAGAGTTCGGCCCGAACTCTGTGTGGAGGCAGAGTTCGGCCCGAACTCTGTCTCCAGGAGACAGAATTGGTCCATTGGCTTTTGGGCTTTGTGGAGCTTGGGCTTGGTTCAGGAATTGGTCTGTTGTATGGTAGAGCTTTGGAGAGATATGCTAGGGATTGAGATGACTCAGTGCGACTCAACGTACACATTCTCCTAGACTCAATAAATTGAAGATTACAGACTTAGAACAAGTAGGAAAACCAAGAGCCCTTTGATGATGCCTTTCTTCTGATATTTGAGCAGCCCTGAAGACGTCTTTTTCCCTGACAGCAGTCGTCCGAAGATAAACAGATCTGAAAATCTGAATACCTTTCGGGGGCTTCGCCCCCGAACCCCCGACGGGGGGCGCTGCCCCCTCGACCCCTGTCCGCTGACCGGGCAGCGGAACCCCCGATGCGAGGCCCCGGATAGGTCGCTAGGCGGTTCGGAGAAATCTCTTTGTATGACGCCGTCTTTGCTCCATCATTAATTCTTCATTGCCTATGTCCTGTTTGATCATGTTTGATCATGCTTACTGCATGTCTACAAATACATGTTAGGCCAGCAGAATATGTTGCAGTACGATACAAGCATAGCAATATAATATGGGACAATTAGGACATTGCTAAGTATAAGTAACAACATGATATCATGTTAGGCCAACAGAATATATTGCAGTACGATACAAGCATAGCAATATAATATGGGACAATTAGGACATTGCTAAGTATAAGTAACAACATGATATCATGTTAGGCCAACAGAATATATTGCAGTACGATACAAGCATAGCAATATAATATAGGACAATTAGGACAAAGCTAAGTTTAAGTAGCAACATGATAGTGAGTATATGAATATTAGTGACATCATTATGTTAAATTTAACTGATTAGCCATATTCAAAAACACAATGTAATCATTGGGCCAACACATATCATCGACAACTAAGCCATCAATAAGCACTAAAAATAATAACCAATAGTCTCAATAAATAAACTAAAGATAATTGTCAAATAATCTACTATAACTCAGATAGTCTTGGAAGTAAATAACTACTAACTAATGTGAATGCATAAAAAAATACGAATTTATATCAGTGCTGGAATCGGGTATGTCAGTGATGCAGGGTCGCTAACATACTCATTGTAGACCTAGGGACAGATTACGTCATCTAAAGCTGAAAATAGTTATCCAGTCAGGATTGGAGTAAAATCACCATAATACTATATTACACAATATAATATACAAGCATGAAGAAATACTAAGAAGGAAGATAAACTATAGACTTGACAATGATATGGTAAGAGGAGTACTACTATGATATGTGTTTGCAAAAAGAAAAGTATGAACTTTATTGATACAAACTTTGTAAAGATTACAAGAATTCTGGAAAAGTAAAACTGTAGGAATCCAATCTAGAAGACGATTGCTTTATCCCTTGGACGATGTTAACTTTGAAGATGGTAGCCTCTGAAGTTGAAGGCAAAAGCCTCGAAAGAATGCAGCAGCACTTGGGCAAGAACTCCTGAACTCTCTGATATTTCTGAACTTTATGTCTGATCCCCTTTAATGAAGACTTGAAACTATTTATAGAGTTCTGGAAATAACTAATTTTTAGTTATTCTGGATGGCGCAAGTTGGATTGCGCAAGAACTGGATTGCGCAGCATTAGATTGCGCGGGCAGTTGTCTGGTCGTGGGCCAACTGTCTTGGACACATGGCATCATTTGATTGAAATGCGCATGATCGTGTGAAGACGGTTGCCATGTAACGAGCAATTGATGGCATGAATGCCACGTGTACTTTTGTCAGTTGTTATGATGAAGTGTGCCATATGAATTGTGCTGACTTCGGATTGCGCTGAGATGGATTGCGCTGGACTGGATTGCGCAGGCACTGGATTGTGCTGCATGTACAGCTGTCCTCGAGCGCTGTACGGCACAATAAACGAACAGTCTCCTCGTTTTTCGTGCTGTCAGCTGTCAGAAGATTTGATTGTGTCAGATAATGATGATATGGCCAGGTCAGCTTGCGCAGTTGAAAGTGTGTGCCGTCTAGTGTGCACAATCTGATTGATGCGCAATCTGATGTCTGCGCAGTTCATTTGAAATTGTATTTCTTGATTTTATGGCTTTGTTGATGGGTGCAACTTGTTTTTTTAGGACCTACAAGACCCCCTTCAAAGTTTTCAAAAGTTGAATTTATTCAAAATTTCGAAATACTTTGAATTTTTAATTTTAAATCAAGTTGCGCATGAGCTGTCTGCGTAATCGGATGAGTCGATCCCTACTTTTTCGGCACAATCTGAGGCGGCCGTTCTCCTTTGAAAAACTATAAATAGTTCTCCATTCTCTCACTGTCATTCTATACTTGCTTTCGAATTTCCAAAAGAGAAACTTCTTGAGCTTTCCCGATTCTCCTCATCGATCTCCATGGCCCCCAAGCGATCCTCCGCCGCTGCCAAGGGCAAGGCCCACGCCGAGTCTTCGGCTAGAGTAGCGCCCTGTCCTTCTCGATATGAGACTGCACATCCCACTTTGCTAGGTAGATGACTCAATCGAAAAACTCTTTTTAGGGTTCTTCGACTTCACTGATCTTCAAAATCCATCTCTTTTTAGAGATATGATCATACTGTGCCACCCTCTTTAGGGTTTCGGTTGCACTAACTAGTTATTCTTCATTTTTATGAAAATATCTTCTTGCACAATCGGTTGAATTGTGCTGGCAAAAGTCAGCGCAATCGGCTGATTTATGCAAGCTTTATCAGCACAATCTGATGGTTGCACAATCTGATGGTTGTACAATCTGATGGTTGCGCAGTCTGATGATTGTGCAGTCTGATGGTTGCGCAGTCTGATGGTTGCGCAATCTGATGGTTGCGCAGTCTGATGACAAAATTGCTGACTTTGATTTATACTGATTTGTGATTTTTCTATTTGTTGCAGTTGACACCAGAGAAGATACTGAATATGAAACTCTTGTTGGAACTTTAGCTGAACCAAATTTCAAAGAAGATTTATCTCATGTTAACTTTCCACAATACGCCCTTCCGTCTTCTCGTCAGACTATTTTGATAGCACAAAATAACGAGACTCTGCTAAGTCTGATAAACGGACAGCCTTTGCAATCAGTTGACGCTGTCACCCATAGGAAGCCTATGTTCCTCTTTGGAGACGCTATTGATAAAAGTTCTCAACCACGACCTAGAGTTGAATCGAGAACTTTTCAATGGAAGGAGAAATTGATCAAGTTACCAGACCTAGCAAGATGTCTTCCTCTGGCAAGGTATGCTCATGCGATCCATCCAAGGAGAATGGAATGGGACATCACTCCTTTGCAACAGGCACGGACCGGAAGGATCTGTGTTAAGAAAGGTCCGAACAACAAGGACATGTTCGACAGTTCTTCCGAACGTCACAGTACTTTGTTGAGGGGGTTGAAACCAGGTTGCATTCCCCCTGAGAACTCGTCTTTACTACTACCGGTAAGGACACCAATTTTCGCCAACGAATATGCCAAAGTAGAGGGTAAATATCCGGATCAAGACATCCGATTGACAGGTCTGGTAAACCCAGACATCAAAAGATGGAGCTGTATAGCTAACTGGATACTAGTCCAGTTTGAAGATAAACACAGAGAAATTGAGCTGTATCATGCGGTACACGCCACTGTATACGGCTTCTTTCCAAATTCTCATCTGTTCTTGGCTCTGGCAGAGAGGTACAACTACCGGACAGGGACATTTATGACACCCCTTGGAGAGATGGGCTTGGCTCTACATGAGATAAAGTACATCTCATATTTACCAATGGGTGATCTGCCTTATGAGGAGTACGTCCCGACTAATGACGAGTTAGATAGACTTCGTCGAGAGAATTCAAAGATGGTAGAAGTCTTTGATGAGCTTTTGTGCCATTATAACATATGCTCTTTGTATTACCAAAGCGGCTCTTCTGGCACGTGCTATTCGTCCAAATAGTTGACTTATCTTTTTCTCAACCATATTATTGAGAAAAAGACAAAAGATCATGACTCTTGCAATCCTGATTTCTTCCAACCCCTCAATAATAGTGAAGTGCTAAAGCTGATGGAGGAAAATAAGAGGATGGATATCATAGTTGAGGATGAACATCAATATCCTCCACTTAAGGCTGGAGAATTTGTGGAAAGCTTCATAAGAATGGGCTACAGGTCCATGTCCAAGCAAGCCCGGCTAGCAGGATTCTTGACGTACTGGCTACGTCCAGTGTTGTAGATCGCTTTCATCGTGGTGTTCTTTTTGCAGCTGTCCGGTTAGTCTTTGGCTACCGGATGGACTTACTTTCAACGATGACCTGTAGTATAAACTCGGGTCTTCGTCTGTATGTTGATCTTATGCTTAAGTGTAAGGGTGATAAGGTGAACTTCCCCAGATTGGAGTTACCTTACACCTACTTATTCAGATGGTTGCTCTTGCATCATCCATCCTTGATGAACCCTGCCATGGGAGCAGTTGGTGGCAGTTTTCTACGCAGATTCTCACAGAAAAGATGGATATATACTAGTTTGACGGATTGCAGAAGAACTCTGAACCTCGGCAAAGGATAGAATTTTCTTTGCACTCTCCCTCCAACCGGCTATGATCACATAGCAAATCTGATCGACCTGGGGAGGCAACCAATAGGTCGGGTATCTTTTGAATGGCTGAAGACAATCAGGCCATCCCATCTAGTATATAGATTTGAAGAAGAATGCTTTCTTGAACCTTATCTGCCGAGCCGCTTCGCTCGTCAGTTTGGATATGACCAGTTTCATATAGGTAACGCCATTACGTGCCTACAAGGAAAGGGTTATTTGATTGATGGTGCCCGAGCCTGGGCTTACTATAATGCTCGAGACACAAAGACTGTGTTCTCGATACCCAATAGAACTGATGCTAGTCCAAGAATGCTGTATATTTATTCACAGTTTTATACAGCTGCAAATACATTTGCTGAAAACTATAGCCTCGTTGATAGTTTTGCAATAGCAAATCGTCTGAAGAGAAAAGCAACTGACACATTGGCTCCAAATAACGATGAAGAACATGAGCCAATGGACGATCCCTTAGAAGCTTCCAGGGAAGTCAATTTCCCTGAGGAAGTTAACCAGCCTTTAAGAATTTCTTTGAAGGTTGTTAAGTCTCCAGTTAAGGAGAAGAAGAGAAGGAGAGAAGAGCCTTCTTCTCTTGCTATGAAGAAGAAATTGATCTTGGAACATTCTTCAGAGAAGGTTACCACCAGATCGCAATCCAGACAATTGGCTGAATCCACTCGAGATGAAGCCGCTACACCGACTTCCATTCAGAAAAGCCGATGTAGTAAACATAGAGAGCCCTGAGAGGCCTCTACATAGAAGGAAGAAGTTGGCTCATAGAAGATAGAAGATAACAGTTTCTCCTTCGAGGCAAATTTTATCTTCAGTAGTGATGAATGCCACGGCTGGAACCACCCTACCATCTCCTACCCCTGTTTCTGAGTCTGGGCAGAAAACTCCTAGTCCAGAATGGAGGGAAGAGATTGAGCAGAATAAAGAGAGAAATGAGGCCATAGAGCCTAGAAAAAATATTGCTGGGACAGAGCATGAAGCTTTGCCATCCCTTTTACCAATAATGGATACTACTCAACCTCCTGCTACACCGGGAGCAACCCTCGAGGAAGAGGATCGTTTGATGATCGAAGCTTTATATGACTGTGACTTCGGTTATCAAGAAGAAATTGATCATGCCGCTGCTGCTACTAGTGAAGAGGTTCCTGAAGACAGCGAGAACGAGGAGAGCACCTCATCAGAAGCTGCTGATGAGACACAAAATCCGAAAGAGAATGTTGAGATCTAGACATCTCCTCGAGCTATTGATGACACTCTGACTCCTGAAAAGGAGGCTGAGGTACCGATATCTCCAAAGAAGATTGCTGATAAAGAAGTGGATTTGGAGGAAACTCCAGTTGCTGCTCCCGAAGGTATTGTAATGAAATTAGCGATCTTCTTTTAACAAATAGCTTGATAGATAACATCTTTATTCTTATCCATACAAAACTCGGATCTTCTCCTGCTCCTCCAGCATACATGGACATAGTACTGGCGACGATAATTGCTAGTAGCAGTCGCCATTTATCCTATGGCTCCGAAGCAGGAAGTAGTCAGGTAATAGTCTCTGAAGCTACTTCTGCTCAGCTAGAATCTTTTCCAACAGATGATAGGCCTGTTGTTGGATCGAACCATGGTGAGACTGTTTTCACTTTTGATTCTCTTGGATAATAGCAAATGACAGACAGAATGACAATATTTAATTTTGCAGAAGAACAACCAGGAGGAGCAACTAGCTCCACTCTAGTTTCCTTATTCAAAGAGCCTACTGTTCGAGAAACTGAACGTCCTGCTGCCTCGTCATCAACAAGAGTTGCTGCGACTCCTGGTGCTCTGGCGATTAATCAGCTTGTCATCCAATCATTCACCAAATGCTTCTTCGAGTCCTTGGGGCCTTTGATCAATAGAATGATGGACAAAGAAGACGCTGATTTTTACATGGTTAGAGGTCCGACCTCTTTCTTAGTAAAAGCCATCCGGAAGCAAGGTGACGAGCCCTAGGCCACTTTCCTTGACCACATATTAAATGAGCTGGAAGCTTCAATAAAGAACTATAAAAAGCTCAATAAGGGGGAAGTAGAACCCTTAGTGCAAGCAGAGTTTGAACAGATGGCTCAGGCAGCTGCAGTTGAAAGAGTGAACTTCCAGAATCTCTTAGATGCCTATTCTACTAAATCTGCTGAGTATAATTCCAAGTTGAAATCGGTGATCTCAACTACTGAGAGAAAAGAGAGAAGGATTGCTGAGCTGAGAGTGGAGATTGCTCGTCTCCAAGAGGAATTGGAAAATAAAGTTATCGAACATCAGACTGCAGTCCAACAAATTGGTGCTCTAACTCGGGAAAGAGACGAGTATGTAGCAGCTCATGATGCTGAAATCACTCGCTGAATGGTAACCATGCCCGTTTTTAATAAAGAATCTGGGATGGAAGAGGCCAGGAGGAGAGTGATGGCATCTCGCGAAGAACGGTTGCAGATTCTGAAACAACAGATTGCTAATCTGATGATGCCTCCGTCTCAGTAGAAAGAACATCTTGTATCTTCTTGTCTTTATTTATGCTATATATGTAACGTCTTAAATCTTAATCAATAAAAGACATTTTGTTGTGGCTCTATTATTTATTACATATCTTATTCAGATATAAATAATAGCGATAGAAAATATATTCAGAGGTACAGGACATGATATATTTCTCAATTTTAGAAAATAATCATATTTATTATATCTGCTCAGAGGTAATGTAGACGTGGCAGAATATAATTTGTCGAATATTATTATTTCAAAATAGATAACTTAATCGAAGACGATAAGTTGCTGATATGAACGAAAATGAATCGTTAAAAAGGTGTGAATAAAATAAATGAACGAAATAAATCGTCGGGATAAACGGATGGACCGTCAAATGAATTGAATGAACGGGTGAACCGTCAGATGAATGTAATGAACGGATAAACCGTCGTATGAATGTAATGAACGGACAAACCGTCGGATGAATGTAATGAACGGACGAACCGTCGAATGAATGTTGTAACACCCAGTTTTCCAGATGAGGGTAATTTTGAAATTTTGTATTTAATTTATTTAATTATGGTATTTAAAATTTTAATATAATTTTTTATGATTTTTAATAATTTTTAAAACTATTTAAATCATGACTTATGATTTGGTGTTATACTAGTGAACAGTAGAGATTGCCTACCCTAGAGCCTAGCCATGTGATTATGGTATTTTTAACATTTTTAGGGTTATTTGGATTTATTATAATTTATTTGAATTTATGGGAATTTTTAGAATTTATTTTAGAATTGTTTGAATGAGGGTTGACTAGGTTGACTTTGACTAGCAATGACCTTGGTAGGCTAACCTAGAAGCTAACCCTAGTTGTGTTTGGATTTGGTTAAGTCATGTAACCCTAGTTAGACTAGAGTTGACCCATGGTATGGTTATTTGACTTAAGTTAGATTTAAGTCATAAGCCATGACTTGTGATTAAAACTTAAATCAATAACTAGCCCTAAAGCCCATAGGCCTACACCATGTAGCCAAACTCTAACCCTAATTAGCCCATGGCAGCCAACCTAGGGTTTTCCACCCTATTTAATGGCTCTTCCATTTGTTCTTGCCCCTTTTATTAATCCCTCCAAGTTTTTGAAGAAAGAGGTAAGAGCCATCTTCTCCAATCCATAACTTTCCCATTTTAACTCCTTTTTGGCTCAAACCACTTGCATTAGAATCTAATTGTCTCCCTCTTGCTGTTCATGGAGGATAATCCCAGCTTTGGGACAATGTGGAGAGTTTGGCTAATAAGGAGAACCCCCCATTTTGGATCTTTCTATTGGAATTTCAACATATAGGTAACTTCCTATTCCTTTCATAGAAATTCGTTTTCTTTATATGATTAGGAAGCCCTAGGTGCCCTCTCTCTGTTGGTATAGGCATTGTTAGGGTTCGTGTCCATTTCGTGTCCGTATCGGACACGTGTCAATGTATACGTGCATGTGTTTGTTGAAATGCCACAATGAATGATTTTATGTTATTTTCAAAATCCTTCTGATTGAGATTGTTGGTTTTGATGTGTCTTCTATTTTTCCTAAACGAAAACCATGTTTTTGTGTCGTGTCGTGTCCATACAATGGCATGGACACAGCCCCGTGAGCGGGCTAGGTTATCCCCTGCTACCCGACACTGAGATCTTAATGCACAGGACACCAGGACACGTGAAATTTTGTGGAGTCATTGGGGCAACGACTGACACTATGCTCCCAAAATTTGGGAGCATATCGTTCACCATGCGAGGATAAATCCCGCGCGCACGGATCACACACTGTGTGCACGCGCACGACAGTGCCTCACTGATACGTATTGTTTTCTCTTGACACGACACTTGTGGACACGGTGCAGGGTGACACACGTGTAGCCCTATGCTTGGCGTACACGTGGACATGACCACGTGGCATGAAGTGTCACATGTCATGTCCACAAGGCGATTGCATCGCAGCCCGATGCAGTCTGTGCACAGATTTGTGTCTGTGATATGTATTTAACTTGGACACGTTTGTGTCCACTTGGGTAGACACAAACACACCACAAAACATGCACACATTTTGTTTATGCATTACCAACCTTAAATTTATTGTTTTAATTTAAATTACATTATTGTTTCTCAAATTCCCTACAATTTCAGATACCAATATTCAGTTCTGTTTTCTGTTGGATCCCAGGTTTTTAAATTCGTTTTTGGTCATCAATTTAACCATTCTAAACTGTAGATTGGTGTGGTTTAGGGCCATGTATGGGATCACCTATATGTTAGCTAGATGTGTGTCGATTTTGATATGTTTTGGGTTTGAATTGGTGGTTGTGTGATTCAAATCTGGGATTTCAATTTTTGGGGACTGCTTAAAATGGTTTTAACTGTTAACAGAGTTGTTGAACTGTTGGTTAATGTTTTAAATTCTTTATGTGATATCTAAGATTGTTTGGGACTTCACTGTGTTCCTTTCCACACACATGTATACCCCTTAACTCACTTTATAAACCAGTCCAAAACTTATACTTGGCTGTCCCTAAACCCAGCTAATACATTCCCTTACCTGTCCCCAACAAGTCCTTAACACAGCCTTGTTCTAGCCTATATACTAAGCCCATTGCAGCCCTCTATAACTGTCATATTCAGTCCATAGTTCAGCCATTTGATGCCCATATATAAGTCCCTAAACACAAGCCATAGCAGTCTCTCATTTTAGCCAAGAAATCCCCAAATTCAGTCCATTAAGTGACAACCCATAGCTGTCACAAACCATCCTATAACAGTCCTATAAAACCTGTCCCAAACACCCCTGCATTTCAGTCCCAAAACACTCCTTATTTCATGTCATTATGACACATCACTCACACACACAATTTGTTGAATGAACTATCACACCTTGACATGTACACACACTTGGACTGATATTTCTTGAGAACCCCTTTAAAACCTGATATTCTACTCTCACACACACCTGTGTTATTCCCTGTTTTCCTACATTGCACTCCTCTAAGTTTATACACATACACACATGAATTTACCCTTATTCTCTGTTTTCTGAAACAGTGACACACATCACTCACATAGGAATAACACTCACACTCTTACATAAGGTTAGCTGTCACAGAAAACCAGGGAATGGATTCCCTTCCTTAACATTGACTATTACTCCTATATCCATGCTACTCCCTGTTACCCATCCAATCATTCCTGTACACACCAAAGCTGAGTTTCAAACTGAGAATAGGTTCCTTGATTGTTTAACTGAATTTTCTTGAAGTTAGTGTCATATAAACTATCATTTTCCTTTCCTAAAAACCTGAAAACTATTGGTATGTTGAAATCCTCTGAGAACATGAGACACACACTCACACATTCCAATTTCAGAACATTAAATTGTTTGATAACTGTCAACAACCTGAGATTGATGGTGTATGGCTTTATATTGATTATGTTAAGATATATAGTTGAAATCAAGTTAGCTTTTAATTAAAGGTTTGGATATGTTGCAACTGTCACTGGGTTTTCATTCCTGTAATGTGGGTTGTTAGTACACACACCCTCACCCTTTCATGTTACACACACAAGTGCCTAGTTTACATTGACACCATTTTGTTACTCTCATGCCACCTTATCATGACACACACACACACAGGTTTCACACCCTCAAGTGACACTCTCATGTCACATAACACACACACACATACACTTGAACAGATGCACTTTCATTCTCCTATTTCCCTATGGATATGTGTGCATACATATATATATATATATATATATATATATATATATATATATATATATATATATATATATATATCCATATGTGCATGTTAGACTCACATTTTTAATGTATCCTACAATATATGAGTGCACTATATTATATTAGATACATTTATGGACATGTGTGTATATATGTGAGATGAATATATAGGTATCCTATGTATTATAATATGTGGTTGTATTATATTTTAGATATATATAAATATTATTATGTATATGATATGTGAAATATGTGTGATGTGGACTATAGGGCATAAGGCCTATGTGTATAATAGGAATACACCAATATTGTGTGTTGATAGTCTAGTATGACTTGTGATTGGTTTGTGATTGCTAGACTAGGCTTGGTTAGGCCTAGTGAGACTTGTTAGACTTGTTTGGCTTAGACTTGACCTAGTTGACCAGTCTAGTTGACCGAGAGTTGACTTTGGTCTAGTTGGACCTAGACAGCATGCAGATGCATAGTAGATTACATTTATCATTCCCTGTATATATCTTGACTTGTGTTTCTCTAACTAGGAGTCAGGTATCTCATCTCGGACAGTACATTTACTTCAGATATTCAGATACGAGGCGAGTACATTCTCTGATCATTTTATATCCTGCTTAGAATTATTTCCTGCATTAAATTACTTTACTTGATACTGTCATGTTGGTCACACGGATTAGTACTATATGGATCCCTTCTTGAGATGTTATCCCTTCAGGGAGCATCGGGTACTCTATATTCTGTGTGTTTTACTTATATGGCGTATCATATGCTTCTTTGGTTCTTTGATCACTTGTGACATATACCCATATGATCACAGAGTCTTCTCTGAATCCTTGTCCCATTTATGGGACTACTACGTATCACCCTTCGGGGGCTTATCACCTTTCGGAGGCTTATCACCCTTTGGAGGCTTATCACCTTTCGGAGGCTTATCACCCTTTGGGGGCTTATCACCTTTCGGAGGCATACCACCCTTCGGGGGCTGTTACATAGAATCATAACATAACCTGGTTGGGTCCTTGTGTATTAGTTGGGGATACGGGGGAGTATAAATAGTCATGTGAACAATTCCAAAGTAGAATAGCCATGTACGCCTCTTTAGTTTAAACATGTACAAATCCAGTCGTTCACATGTCGACTTTGTACTCTAAATCACTAGTCACTGGTAGCTCTCTACTTATAGTAGATATTTATATTACAGTTCTCTCTCTGTTTACATACTGCATTTCCTTCAGTATCTATATCTTACTTTACTGTATAATTATATTTTCTAACCTGCTATGAACTGTTGAGATGTATTGTGCTCGCTCCCGTCCTGACTGGACCTGTTGAAAATTTTACAGAGGATGATGAGGAACCCTGCACCCCTTACTTGGAGCTTGTCGAGATGACACTCGCGGCCTGGACCCCTGGGGAGGTTCAGGCAGCTGCTGAGGACGATACCCTGCTTAGTATAGATAGCTTAGACTGTTTTCCATTTTATGTTTAGTTATTGTTCTTGATTCAGAGTTGTATATTTTTAGAGATGATTAGACTTGTATTTCTTTTCTGTTGTACCTCAGTTGAGGACTCTCTTATCTATTTTATCGTGCCATATTCTATATCTAGATTGTGATTGAGTTGTACCTCTGTGTTGGCCTCCTTATGGAGAGTATTCGTCTTATATTAGTTATTGTTCATGACCTAGAACAGTGTTCTACCGTCGACACTGCGACGTAGGCTGGGCGCTGTTACGTTCTCGTGCCCTCACAGTGGGTACGGGTCGTGACACGTTTTTAATGGTGGCCCATGCAGGTCGAGTTTGTGTAGTGGTATTCGAATTAGAGTATCACTACAGCCTGCAGTAGGATTAGGATTATTTTGAGGTACTCAATCATATTAGGAAAAAAAAACTCTAACTGGATTCCTACCATCTAAATTCCTGATACTTCTTGAATAATTATCCTCCCTTGAATTATCGTTTCTATCTCAGTATTGATTCCTTGGTTGATCTGTCTCCAGGATGGTGATTGAGACACGATCGCATCGCTCTGGCTCAGCAGACGCTGGTGAGAGGCCTACCACCCCTCGTCTAATCGTGGATGCTGGGACCACAGTACCCCCTTTTCTGCTCACATAGGAGCTTCTGTAGCTTTTGGGAGTGCACCTCCACCTGTTCAGAGGTCTTCTTCTGTTATTCCAGATATGACTCAGCAGCAGTTACCATCAGGGACAGTTGATGCGGCTCAAGTGTTTACCCTCTTCCAGCGATTCTTGGAGTTTTAGCAGCAGATACTGTAGAGCCAGTCTGCTGATATCCGACAGAGCATACAAGATACTCACCAGTTGGTCAGGATGACAGTGGAGCTAGTGGCTGCTCAGCCACAGGGAGGCCAGATGCAGCCGTATCAGCCGAGGACTCCAGACATCCATTCCTTCAAGAAGATGGGACCCCGAGACTTCAAGGGTACATAGGGCATCATATACGCTGACGATTGGATAGAGCACATTAAAGAGATATTCTGATTGGCACAGATACCAGCAGGATTACAGATCGAGGCAGCCGCCAGTCTGATACAGGACTTGGCCCGTACCTGGTACCAGACGGACCCGAGGGTTGGTACAGCCGGTCAGACTTGGGCAGCATTCAAGAAACTGTTCAAGGAGAAATTTTTTTCTGATACAGCACTTCGTACTTTGGAGGCGCAGTTCGAGAGTTTGGTTCAGGGGAACCAGACCGTTAAGGAGTACGCTGGAGAGTTCAGCCGTTTAAGCAGATTCATCGAGGATCTTACCGAGGTCGGGAAGGCGAGAAGGTTCCGCAGGGGTTTGATCGAAGAGATCAAGTCATATACCAAGAGCGACCGCGACGCCACTTTCGAGCAGATTCTGGTAGGAGCCATGACAGCGGAGGACGATCTTGGGCTGAAGGAGAAGAGGATGCGAGACACCCAGGGAGCTAGTGGCAGTGCGGGCCCGGCCAAGAGGCCCCACCTGCAGATTCAGCAGCAGTATCCGCATCAGATGCCCCACTTGCAGATTCAGCCACAGTATCCACAACAGATGCCACCCCTACAGTTTCAGCAGCAGATGCTACTTCTACAGTTTCAGCAGCAATACCAGCAGCCGAGGGTCTACCTTCAGCAGCGGCAGTTTCAAGACCGTGTACCCTTTCAGCAGGCGCAGTAGCCGCAGAGGCAGCAGCAGACCCCGGGACAGCAGCTTGTTATCATTTGCCCTTTTTGTAAGAGACCAGGGCACGATTGGAGCGAATGCCGGAAGAGGCTAGGCAGATGTTTTCTTTGCGGAGGATCCGATCATCGTCTGAGAGAGTGTCCCGAGTCATCGGGACAGACGGTTCAGGAAGCAGGAGCTATGGCTCCGGTAGGCCAGCAGAAGGGATTACCCTTACCGACTCAGCAGCAGAGGTACATGCAGCATCAGCAGCAGGCCAGGGGAGGCCAGCAAGGGCGAGCTTTCGCCAGGACAGTCGAGGATGCCCAGGCCGTTGGAGATCTAGTTATAGGTTCCGTTCTTTTGACTCAAATTCTGCAATTGCCTCTTATAACTGCCTTGAAATTTCGATTCCTCTGTTCCTTGATGATTTATCAATTTTGTTCTGTTGTTCTTGTGGGATGTTTGATTTTCTTCTGAGATAAATCATATGGGCTAGGTCACCCTGTTATAAAATCTAGAATCTTTGATAGTCATGTTTAGCTGGCATAGTGAGGACATATAGTCAGATTTAGGACGTATTTCTCGGGTGTGGGAATTTAAGGTTTTCGCTGCCAAGCATGCGGCAATGCGAAAATTTTAAATACCATGATTCTAGAGGTATATGTCTTAGTCGAGGACTCTGTGATTATCGTAGCCTTGCTCACTAGCATGACGAAGATTTTGAGTATCATGATTTTGGACAGACGCATATGATTATCTGACGGTAAGTTTAAGACTTTGATTGTGGGGTGTTTACCTAGAAGGACTGCTACCATCTTAATTTCGAGGACAAAATTTGTATAAGGTGGGTAGGATTGTAACACCCAGTTTTCCAGATGAGGGTAATTTTGAATTTTGTATTTAATTTATTTAATTATGGTATTTAAAATTTTAATATAATTTTTTTTGATTTTTAAAAATTTTTAAAACTATTTAAATCATGACTTATGATTTGGTGTTGTGCTAGTGAACAGTAGAGACTGCCTACCCTAGAGCCTAGCCATGTGATTAGGATATTTTTGACATTTTTAGGGTTATTTGGATTTATTATAATTTATTTGAATTTATGGGAATTTTTAGAATTTATTTTGGAATTGTTTGAATGAGGGTTGACTAGGTTGACTTTGACTAGCAATGACCTTGGTAGGCTAACCTAGAAGCTAACCCTAGTTGTGTTTGGACTTGGTTAAGTCATGTAACCCTAGTTAGACTAGAGTTGACCCATGGTATGGTTATTTGACTTAAGTTAGATTTAAGTCATAAGCCATGACTTGTGATTAAAACTTAAATCAATAACTAGCCCTAAAGCCCATAGGCCTACACCATATAGCCAAACTCTAACCCTAATTAGCCCATGGCAGCCAACCTAGGGTTTTCCACCCTATTTAATGGCTCTTCCATTTGTTCTTGCCCCTTTTATTAATCCCCCCAAGTTTTTGAAAAAAGAGGTAAGAGCCATCTTCCCCAATCCATAACTTTCCCATTTTAACTCCTTTTTGGCTCAAACCACTTGCATTAGAATCTAATTGTCTCCCTCTTGCTGTTCATGGAGGATAATCCCAGCTTTGGGACAATTTGGAGAGTTTGGGTAACAAGGAGAACCCCACCCCCCATTTTGGGGCTTTCCATTGGAATTTCAACATATAGGTAACTTCTTATTCCTCCCATAGAAATTCGTTTTCTTTGCATGATTAGGAAGCCCTAGGTTCCCTCTCTCTGTTGGTATAGGCATTGTTAGGGTTCGTGTACATTTCGTGTCCGTATCGGACACGTGTCAATGTATACGTGCATGTGTTTGTTGAAATGCCACAATGAATGATTTTATATTATTTTCGAAATCCTTCTGATTGAGATTGTTGGTTTTGATGTGTCTTCTGTTTTTCCTAAACCAAAACCATATTTTTGTGTCATGTCGTGTCCATACAATGGCATGGACACAGCCCCGTACGCGGCGTAGGTTATCCCCTGCTACCCGAAACTGAGATCTCAATGCACAGGACACCAGGACACGTGAAATTTTGTGGAGTCGTTGGGGCAACGACTGACACTATGGTCCCAAAATTTGGGAGCATATCGTTCACCATGCGAGGAGAAATCCCGCACGCACGGATCACACATTGTGTGAACGCGCACGACAGTGCCTCACTGATACGCACTGTTTTCTCTTGACACGACACTTGTGGACACGGTGCAGGGTGACACACGTATAGCCGTATGCTAGGCATACACGTGGACGTAACCACGTGGCACGAAGTGTCACGTGTCGTGTCCATGAGGCGACTGCATCGCAGCCCGATGCAGTCTGTGCACAGATTTGTGTCTGTGATATGTGTTTGACTTGGACACGTTTGTGTCCACTTGGGTAGACACAAACACACCATAAAACACGTACACATTATATTTATGCATTACCAACCTTAAATTTACTATTTTAATTTAAATTGCATTGTTGTTTCTCAAATTCCCTACAATTTCTGATACCTATATTCAGTTTTGTTTTCTGTTGGATCCCAGGTTTTTAAATTCATTTTTGGTCATCAATTTAACCATTCTAAACTGTAGATTGGTGTAGTTTAGGGCCATGTATGGGCTCACCTATATGTTAGCTAGATGTGTGTCGATTTTGATATGTTTTGGGTTTGAATTGGTGGTTGTGTGATTCAAATCTGGGATTTCAATTTTTGGGGACTGCTTAAACTGATTTTAACTGTTAACAGAGTTGTTGAACTGTTGGTTAATGTTTTAAATTCTTCATGTGATATCTGAGATTGTTTGGGACTTCACTGTGTTCCTCTCCACACACATTTATACCCCTTAACTCACTTTATAAACCAGTCCAAAACTTATACTTGGATGTCCCTAAACCCAACTAACACATTCCCTTACATGTCCCCAACAAGTCCTTAACACAGCCTTGTTCCAGCCTATATACTAAGCCCATTGCAGCTCTCTATAACTGTCCTATTCAGTCCATGGTTCAGCCATTTGATGCCCATATATGAGTCCCTAAACACAAGCCATAGCAGTCTCTCATTTCAGCCAAGAAATCCCCAAATTCAGTCCATTAAGTGACAACCCATAGCTGTCACAAACCATCCAATAACAGTCCTATAAAACCTGTCCCAAACACCCCTGCATTTCAGTCCCAAAACACTCCCCATTTCCTGTCATTATGACACATCACTCACACACACAACTTGTTGAATGAACTGTCACACCTTGACATGTATACACACTTGGACTTATATTTCCTGGGAACCCCTTTAAAACCTGAGATTCTACTCTCACACACACCTGTGTTATTCCCTGTTTTCCTACATTGCACTCCTCTAAGTTTATACACATACACACATGAATTTACCCCCATTCTCTATTTTCTGAAACAGTGACACACATCACTCACATAGGAATAACACTCACACTCTTACATAAGGTTAGTTGTCACAGGAAACCAGGGAATGGATTTCCTTCCTTAACATTGACTATTACTCCTATATCCATGCTACTCCCTATTACCCATCCAATCATTCATGTACACACCAAAGCTGAGTTTCAAACTGAGAATAGGTTCCTTGATTGTTTAACTAAATTTTCTTGAAGTTAGTTTCATATAAACTGTAATTTTCCCTTCCTAAAAACCTGAAAACTATTGGTATGTTGAAATCGTCTGAGAACATGAGACACACACTCACACATTCCAATTTTAGAACTTTAAATTGTTTGATAATTGTCAACAACCTGAGATTGATGGTGTGTGGCTTTATATTGATTATGTTAAGATATATAGTTGAAATCAAGTTAGCTTTTGATTGAAGGTTTGGATATGTTGCAACTATCACTGGGTTTTCATTCCTGTAATGTGGGCTGTTAGTACACACACCCTCACCCTTTCATGTTACACACACAAGTGCCTAGATTACACTGACACCATTTTGTTACTCTCATGCCACCTTATCATGACACACACACACACAGGTTTCATACCCTCAAGTGACACTCTCATGTCACATGACACACACACATACACTTGAACACATGCACTTTTATTCTCCTATTTTCCTATGGATATGTGTGCATACATATATATATATATATATCCATATGTGCATGTTAGACTCACATTTTTAATGTATCCTACAATATATGAGTGCATTATATTATATTAGATACATTTATGGACATGTGTGTATATATGTGAGATGAATATATAAGTATCCTATGTATTATAATATGTGGTTGTATTATATTTTAGATATATATAAATATTGTTATGTATATGATATGTGAAATATGTGTGATGTGGACTATAGGGCATAGGGCCTATGTGTATAATAGGAATACACCAATGTTGTGTGTTGATAGTCTAGTATGACTTGTGATTGGTGTGTGATTGCTAGACTAGGCTTGGTTAGGCCTAGTGAGACTTGTTAGACTTGTTTGGCTTAGACTTGACCTAGTTGACCAGTCTAGTTGATCGAGAGTTGACTTTGGTCTAGTTGGACCTAGACAGCATGCAGATGCATAGTAGATTACATTTATCATTCCCTGTATACATCTTGACTTGTGTTGCTCTAACTAGGAGTCAGGTATCTCATCTCAGACAGTACATTTACTTCAGACATTCAGATACGAGGCGAGTACATTCTCTGATTATTTCATATCCTGCTTAGAATTATTTCCTGTATTAAATTACTTTACTTGATACTATCACGTTGGTCACACGGATTAGTACTATATGGATCCCTTCTTGAGATGTTATCCCTTCAGGGAGCATCGGGTACTCTATGTTCTGTGCGTTTTACTTACATGGCGTATCATATGCTTCTTTGGTTCTTTGATCACTTGTGACATATACCCATATGATCACAGAGACTTCTCTGAATTCTTGTCCCATTTATGGGACTACTATGTATCACCCTTCGGGGGCTTATCACCTTTCGGAGGCTTATCACCCTTTGGGGGCTTATTACCTTTCGGAGGCTTATCACCCTTTGGGGGCTTATCACCTTTCGGAGGCATACCACCCTTTGGGGGCTGTTATATAGAATCATAACATAACCTGATTGGATCCTTGTGTATTAGTTGGGGGTACGGGGGAGTATAAATAGTCATGTGAACAATTCCAAAGTAGAATAGCCATGTACGCCTCTTTAGTTCAGCCATGTACAAATCCAGTCGTTCACATGTCGACTTTGTACTCTAAATCACTAGTCACAGGTAGCTCTCTACTTATAGTAGATATTTATATTACAGTTCTCTCTCTGTTTACATACTGTATTTCCTTCAGTATCTATATCTTACTTTACTGCATGATTATATTTTCTAACCTGCTATGAACTGTTGAGATGTATTGTGCTCTCTCTCGTCCTGACTGGACCTGTTGAAAATTTACAAAGGATGATGAGGAACCCTGCATCCCTTACTTGGAGTTTGCCTAGATGACACTCGCAACCTGGACCCCTGGGGAGGTTCAGGCAGCTGCTAAGGACGATACCCTGCTTAGTATAGATAGCTTAGACTATTTTCCATTTTATGTTTAGTTGTTGTTCTTGATTCAGAGTTGTATATTTTTAGAGATGATTAGACTTGTATTTCTTTTATGTTGTACCTCCGTTGAGGACTCTCTTATCTATTTTATCGTGCCATATTCTATATCTAGATTGTGATTGAGTTGTACCTTTGTGTTGGCCTCCTTATGGAGAGTATTCGTCTTATATTAGTTATAGTTCATGACCTAGAACAGCATTCTACTGCCGACACTGCGGCATAGGCTGGGCGCTGTTACGTTCTTGTGCCCTTACAGTGGGTATGGGTCATGACAAATGTAATAAACGGACGAACCGTCAGGTAAATGTGATGGTGAAACGAACGGGCGAACCGTCAGATGAATGTGAACGGGTGAACCGTTGGATGGTGATAATAAACGGATGAACCGTCAGATGGTGATAATGAACGGATGAACCGTCAAATGATAATGAATGAACAGATGAACCGTCCGATATTAATGAATGGGTGAACCGTCAAATGAATGTGAATGAACGGGTAAACCGTCAGATATTAATGAACGGGTGAACCGTCAAATAATAATGAACGAATGAACCGTCGGATGAAAATGTCGTTTCGTTATTTTGAGAATCTCAGCCTATAAATAGAACAGAAATCTGGAAGGAATGATCATCTCCACTTTTCAATATAAAGATGTCGTCCGGAGATGCATCCAAGAATGCTGAAGTCACCCCAAAGGTTGAAGCGAACTCTGAAAAACGTACTGTCGATCCAATCCAGCCAAAGCAGGCAGAAGTAGGCGAAGGTTCGTCTGCACCCAAACCACCGCGGGATATCCTGGATTTCTTGCTTGAACCAGAAAAGACTGAAGAGAAGGAGGCCATGAGGATGGCTGCTTGCAAGTTCCTGATAGGCTCGAGCAAGGATGTTCTCGACTCTTTTGCTGATTATGTCTTTGATAAGGATGGCAGTGGTCCGCGTCCCAATGTTGAGAAGGACGATAGCGACCTTCCTTGATATCATGTAACATCATTTATGATAAAATAAAAATCAAACTTTATTTATGAACTGTCTGATCTTATTTACATAAAATCTCTGTTACGTTTGTACATAGTATTTCTTGAGGAATTTGCCATTGATAGGCATCATTGCAACTCGACCATCCAACTCTAAAAGTTGATAAGCTCCATTTGAAAAGACTTTGCTGACAACGTAAGGTCCTTCCCACTTCGTATCGAACTTGTCTTTGCTCGAGTGAGTCATAGTCATGGGACGTCTTACTGTTAGAACAATTTCTCCTTGCTAAAAGACTCTGACTTTAACTTTGCGGTTGAAAGTCTTCGAAATACGGGCTTGATACAACTCAATATGTTGTTGAGCCAATAAACGCTTTTCATCGAGTGCTTCTAACTCTTGAAGTTGGAGAAGATCATTGTTCTCTATAGTGAGTTCATTAGCAATGGCAATCCTTAAAGAAAGAATTTGAAGTTCTAGAGGAAGAACTGCTTCACAACCATACACCAAAAAGAAAGGTGTAAAGCCTGTGGGATTGCGGACCGTAGTTCGATAGGCCCAAAGACATTCACCAAGTTTTTTACTCCAATTTCGTTTGTTAGTAGACACAAACTTTTTGAGGAGCTTGATAATGGTTTTATTGAAAGCTTCAGCTAAGCCATTAGTAACAGGATTGTAGGCTGTCGAGGCGACATTGTCAATCCGATAATTATCGCAGAATCTTATAAACTTCTGGCTGATGAATTGTGGTCCATTATCATGGATGATTCATCGAGGTACACCGAATCGATAGATAACATGGTGTTTGACGAAGTTGATGATACTGTTGGTCTTGACTTCAGCCAGACGTATAGCTTCAGCACATTAGGAGAAATAGTCGGTTATTGCCAGTATGAACCGATGTCCTCTAAAAGAAGGAGGATTGATAGGACCTATAATGTCCATACCCCAAGCTTCAAAAGGCCAGGAAGCAGCAGTCGGATGAAGGAATTCTGAAGGTTGATGAATAAAATCTGTATGGATTTGACAAGCTCGACATTTCCTCGCATATTCTATGGCATTAGATACCATAGAGGGCCAGTAGTAACCCATGCGTCGGATACGATCCTGTAGCTTAGGACCGGGTTGATGTGCTCCACAGACACCGTCGTGAGCTTCATGCAGTACTTGTTTCGTTTCATCACCAGCAAGACAGCGCAAACGTAGGCCATCATAAGTTCGTTGGTAGAGAGTCTTAGTGGACTGATTATAATAAAATCGTAAAGACCTTCGACGAATACTCGTAGCTTCTTTAGGATCTTCAGGAAGTATATCATGAACTACGAAGTCGATGAAGGGAGCTCTCCAATCTTCACTGATAACATTGGCTTCAATAAGATTACTGAAATCAATATTACAATTATTTTCGATGCAGAACAATTCCCGATTAGAGACAACCACCACTTGTTGTCTTTTAATATGAATGGCTAAGACTGCTGCAAGATTAGCTAAAGCATCTACCTCAGAATTGTAAGCTTGGCGTACATATTCGATAAAGAAGGCTTTGAATGATGTAGCCATGTTGATTGTCGCTTCAAAGTAAGGCACTAGATCTTGATGGCGAACTTCATAATTCCCTCTAACCTGATTAACAACCAACTTGGAATCGCCATAGACTTCAAGATATTCGACGTCGAGTTGTTTAGCTAACTGGAGGCCGATGAGTAGAGCATTGTATTCTGCCACGTTGTTGGAACAAGGTTCATCTAGGGAGTATGCTCTTTGAAAAGTTGACCCATCTGGAGAGACAAAGACAACTCCAACTCCTGCGACAATGGCACCATTAGGTCCAATTCTGGATGCACCATCAAAGAATAGGCGCCAAGTAGAAAATTCTTCAGAGACTACATTAGATTCCAAAGTCTCGTCTAGAATTTCATCGTATAGTTTGGATGTTTCTGGAACAGGATGGGCTGCTAAGAAATCCACCAATGCTTGACCTTTGACAGATTTTTGAGGAACATATACCATGTCATATTGGGCTATTAGAATGGCCCTTGTAGCCAGCCGAGAGTTGAGTGTGCTAGGCTTCTTCATGAGTACCCGAAGAGGGTTAACTCGGGATATGACATGAATAGTTTGGCCAATGATATAATGCCGAGTCTTTTGAACAGCAAACATAAGAGCTAGGCATTCTTTTTCAACTGGACTATAACGGTGTTCGACACCAATCATAGTACGACTGAGATAATAGATAGCTTGTTCGTGGCCTTCTTTGTTCTTTTGGGCAAGTAAAGCACCCAATGAATGGTCCATAGCACGGACATACATCAAGAATGGTATGCCTGAGATCGGCGGCACCAAGACTGGTGGATTCATGAGATACCACTTTATGTCGTCAAATGCTCGTTGACATTCTTTGGTCCAAACGAAAGAAACACCCTTCTTCATGAGTTGAGTGAATGGTCTGCAACGTCCAGACAGATTCGAAATAAATCTCCTGATGTACGCAAGTCGACCTTGAAATCCTCGTAGCTCTTTTAGGTTGCGTAGAGGACGTATCTCTTGAATGGCTTTGATCTTCTCGGGATCCACGTGTATAACCTTAGAGGTAATGACGAAGCCGAGAAATTTGCCACTAGAGACACCCAAGAATGACTTGGTGGGATTCATTTTGAGTTGATGTTGGCGCATGAGATTGAAGATAGTTCTCAAGTCTTGGATGTGATCTTCCTTTAGACGACCTTTGACAGCGATATCGTCAACGTAGCATTCGACAGTCTTGCACAAATGATCTCGAAAGATGGTACTCATGGCTCGTTGGTATGTTGCACCAGCGTTCTTGAGACCAAACGGCATTACCGTATAGCAATAGACTCCACGAGGAGTGCAGAAAGAAGTATGATTTTCATCTTCAGGATTCATCCGGATTTGATTGTATCCGGAGAATCCGTCCATGAAAGATATTCTTTCGAACCTACAGGTGTTTTCAATCATGACGTCCGTGATAGGGAGAGGAAATTCATCTTTTGGACATGCTTCATTAAGATCTCGGAAGTCGATACAGACTCAAACTTTGCCGGTTTTTTTTAGAACTGGGACAACATTAGCTACCCAATCAGGATGCTGCTCTTCTCTGATAAAGCCACAAGCTATGAGCTTTTTGACTTCATCGTCAATTGCATCCATCATTTCTGGCTTGAAGTACCGTTGTTGTTGTTTGACCAGTTTTGCATTCGGCAGAATGTTTAATTTGTGAGTAGCAACTTTAGGATCCAGTCCTGGCATGTCTTCATAGCTCCAGGCAAAGACATCAATGTATTCTTTAATCAGAAGAACTAATTCTTGTTTATCCGCCTCTGGAAGGTTCTTGCTGATGAATATTGGACGAGGTGATCCGCTCTCTCCTACATCAATTTAAACTAATTGATATTCGGTAGGCGGTTCCCTTTGTTCGAATCAGAGTTCCCACTGGGTATCCATTCGTTGAGCCCAAGGATCTGTTTCGGGATTTTCTTTAATATCCTCGTCATATCCTTCTGGAAGTTCGATAGAGACCATATTAGAAGATACAGTCAGCCGATAGACTTGACCGATACTGGTGTCAGAATCCCGTGATCTGGAATCAGAAGAGTTCGAGCGCTCCTCACTATCGGATTCAGAGCCTACTGGGGATAACACTGGAGGAGAAGCATATCCGAGACCTCTTTTGGTCCTGCTGTAGTACATCTCTGACTTTCCTTTCGGAACAGCCGTACGGAGAGGAGTTCTCCATCCTTTACCGTAGTTGAGGCCGCTCTTAAAGTCATAACCCATCTTTCGGATGATATCTTTTGATTGTTGACTGTAACGACGAAGTTGAAGATGCCCCGTGTCGTTGACTTTGCTATCATCCGTATAGCTGAATTGTTGTTCCTGTCCTTTACTAAAAAGTATTGGACTCTCACCTTTCTTACGAGCGGGAACAATACGGTATGAATCCTTTGGGTGTTCAAATGAAACTTCAGTTTGAAGAGATTGTACCACTCCCATTATAAATGACTGAAAGCTATCTAACATATCCAAATAGCATTTAGTATGATAAATGACATCAGTATACTGGAAAGTAGATGCTTTTCATTGATTTGTACACTTGTATTTACAGCAGAACCTTTAGCCTTAGCAGGCTTGGTCAGGTTAATTACAAGAGAGGGAGAAGAAGAACATGGAAGAGGATTGGCATTGTTACGACGGAGGTCGATAACAAGCGGCTCAGAGGAGGTGAGCTCCCTTTTCTCCTTGTTATGAGGTAGATCTATAACAAGTGGCTCAGAAGAAGTGAGCTGCTTTTTGTCCTTGTTACGACGTAATTCAATAACAAGCGGCTCAGAAGAGGTGAGCTCCCTTTGATTTTGATTATCAATTGATTACTTCTGAACTGGCAAGTGAATAGCCAGTGGCTTGGAGGATTGAGGACGAGAAACACGCCCTTTGACAAGAATGATGAGGGTGTCATTAGGTACTGTTTCTTGCTCTTCTTCAGTATCCAGAGACAAGACAACCATCATGAACTCATCCTTGTACATACGAGCATCGTTGTAATATACTTCGACGCCTTTGAAAGGATAGAGATCAGCAACCTCCTTTTGCACCTCTCCATTGTCATCCACATATTTAAAACATTGATAAAGAGTTGAAGGGACAATGTTATGCTCGTGCAAAAATGGCCTTTCCAGCAAAGCATTGTAGGAACAACCATGATTGTCAATGATATAGAAGGTAACCTTTGTGCGAAGATTGCCTATTTGGAGTTTTAGGCGAATCTTGCCCAGAGGCTCACTCCTTCCCTGATTGAACCCAAGGATGGTGGTGATTGTATTGGAGAGACTATGTACTGGGATTTTCAGCGCATCCAACATTGTCTTTGGCATAATGCTGAGAGCAGACCCTGGATCTATCAGAATACGATCAACTTTCATCGAGTCTACATATCCTGTATAGTAGAGCGGACGATCGTGCCTGTTATCTTCCATCAATATGTCATCCTGTGTAAAAGTTATGTTTGGAATTAACTCCAACACACTATGACAATGGAGGCAAGAGACTGGTTCTGCTTTTGGCTTCTTTAGAAGAGCTAAACAGGTTTCAGCTTGCATGAGAGCTTCGCTCAGAGTTTTCCGAGTCTCTTTAGAGAGGCGTAAGAGCTCGAAGATTGACAGCCGGGCCGGTGTATTGGCTAACTGAGCCAAAATATCAAAGTTGTAAGGCTTTTCAAGTCCAGAAGGAGATGTCTTCTTCAAAGGTTTGTCGAAGCGGACTTGCTGTTTGCCTTTGTCAGCAATCGTTGGCTTGGGAGGAATGGGTATCATAACCGGTAAGGAAGCAGTAGGAATATCCTCAGTAGAAGCAGGCTGCACTGGAGCAGGTTCAGAGGAAGAAGCAGGATTTTCTTGGGCTTCAGGATAATCCTTCAGATAAGCTTTCCCCGATCTGGTGCCCAGCAGGATTTCTTCATCAACTATGGGGTCCAAAGACACCATATTGCAAATATTTGTCTTGCCTTTGGAACGGTCTTTCTTTTTGGAGGAAGAGGGAAGTTCGAACTCTGAGGCAAGATCTGGATGAATCCACATAATCTTGCCATTATCAAGAGACAAGAGGACAAGACCTTCATTTTGTGGAGGAGGGAGATTCTCAATCTCAAGAGTAGCTTTGGGGATAGGAATGACACCATGTTGTACCATCTGTGGCAGAAAGTCACCAAATTGAACTGAGACCATGTTTGCGGTAACAGTCTTCTCGTCTTGTTGCAGAGTGACGATGCCAGCGTTAACCAGCTCCTGAATTTTGCCTTTGAGCACATAACATGCTCGAGTGGGATGTCCGATGAACCTGTGATAGACACAGTACTTGGGATGATCAGTCTTACCGACTTCATCGGGCTTCTTTGGATCTGGAAGTTGGATTTTATTGCTTTTGATTAAGCAATCAAAGATGCTCGCTGTGTCATTCTCGTCAAAGGAATATTCTACTTTAGGACGAGGTTCTCTCGGTGGAGGTGCTGAAGGAGTAGAAGTGGATATAGGAGGAGCTACGTTAACCGCCAGAGATTTTTTGTTCTTGTTCAAATTAATGTTCAACGTTTCTTTTGGTTTGCGGTTGTTCTGGCGATTGCCACCACCTGATGTTTGATGTTCATCACGGTCAGGGTTAGACATTTGTACCCCTAGCTGCTTGAATTTGTCTGTACTAACTTCAGCTGCTTTAGCGTTGACAATGAAGGATGGCCAATCTTGGAATTGAGTAGACCCCGTCCATATGCTGATGATAGGCAATATATTTACCTTGCAGGTGTCTATGGTGACAGCAGCCAGAGTTCTAGGAGGCATTTTTAAAGCTTCCCGGCAGAATCTTTCAATGAAACTCTCAGCAGTTTTATTATGCATTTGTTTGATTTTATTGAGGGCTGACATAGTCATGTCGTTGATCCCCTCGTAAAATCGTTCCAAGAAAATTTGCTTTAAGCCAGAGAAGGAGGTGATACAACCATCAGGCAAGCTTCTGTACCAATCGTATGCTACACCGGCTAAACAGCCGACGAATACTCTGGTAAGAAGAGCGTCATTTGGTTGAAGTTGGACAGTCATAACCTCAAAGTGGTTAATGAACTGACTGGGAGATGTGCTGCCATCAAACAGCGAGATGGTTGGGATCTTATACTTTGGAGGAAACGGGACTTCCTTCCATTCAACTGGGTAAGGTTGCTTGATCCCCAATCTTTGCAAGTTATCCTTCTCTTTGAAAGCTTCAAACTGAGTTCGCAGGAGATTCACAGCTTCATTGGCATCTTCCATTGATGTAGAAGGAGCAGGCTGAACCACAGTGTTAGGAGGAGGAACAGCATGATAAGCACTACCCCCGGCACCTGACTGACTGGGTGTAGGTTGGACTTGTACAGGAGGTACTGGAAGAGATGCTACCCCCAGCCCTGCATTACCAGGCACCGACGATGCTATGATTTCAGGATTTGTAGGAGGTATGGTCGGTGGTACTGTGTGCTGGGCTACAATGATGGAATGCATACTTGCGACCATTTCCGCCATTGTCTTCAGCTTATCTTCTAGTACAGCTATTCTTTGCTCTTGACTAGCTGAACTGGAAGCATCAGGATCTTCATTGACATCGTAAGCTGTCACTTCTCTGGGTACCGTGGAGGATACTGTCTGTTCTGAGCTTTCGTTGTATGCATCATAGTCGGAGAAAGAATCATCTCCTGAGTGAGAAGGAAGAAGTCGTTCAGAAGGATCTTGAAGATTCCTTTGACCGATTGTATTTCGGCTTCGAGATCTGGTATGTTGGAATACTCCTTCAGAGGATTATTGGAGTAAATCCAAATACCGTTGGCTTGGCTTGCGAGGCTTCCCGTGCTTAGAGCACTTCCTACTCCCAGTGTCTCTGGAAGTCATGTTGACGGAAGCGTACAAAACCTCGTCTTCATCTTCTGACATAGGTTCAGAGTTAGAAAAGTTCAGACCATCGAAGACAGATCGTCTGGTTGTTTGACAACAACACTTGATAACAACCTTGTGATTACAATGATGATGATCACTTGGTTGAATTGGAAGTATTGAAGTGTTGTCCTGCCTTTGCTTGAGGTGTTCTCGGAGATCAGGAACAGCAATGGGACGAGTAAAAGTTCGAGGGATGTGTTCTTTGATAACATTCGGAACATGGTTCCGGTTCTTCAAATGTTTTGTCTCTTGAGTATACAGGGAAGTGCTCATTTCATTGGCATAGGTGTCCGGATTCTTGATCCTGGAAGTTTGCTTTTGATGATGTTTGGTCTTCGGCATTGGCTGTTTACGTTTTGCCGAAGTTGGCCAGTTGAGATAAGTCCTTAGATCTGCAAACTCACCTCCAGGGATTTCTGTTTGAGACACCAACAATTTTCCCTGTCTTGAACGGGACATTTTGAGGGTTGGAAGATCTTGGAATTCTGCTACTGGAGTAGGCAGAATACCTCTTTGATCAGTACAACTTCTTTTAACATGGAGAGAAGAATCCTTGTTTGAAAGAATTTTGTACTGACTGATGCCGAGGCACGTTCAGTGTGATCTTCTACGGTAAAGACCGAAGAAGACTGAGAAAAGACCAAAGGGCCTTTTCCTTTGTTTTGTAAAGAAGGGTTAGCTAAAGAGCGTTTCTTTCTGTTGTCTTCCAAGTCAAGAGACGAGGAAGTTTGAGAAAAGACCAAAGGGCCTTTCCCTTTGTTCTGAGGAAGAGGAATAGCCAAAAGACTACCCCCAGTGGATTGCGCAGGAGCAGCAGGGTGTTGGAGGTGAGCAGCATTCTTTCCTTTGTTGTGAGAAGAAGAAAGATGAGCCAAAGGGCTGTCTCTATTGGATTGCGCAGACACAGTTTGCGCATGAATTGATGGCGCACTGGCAGATTGCGTATGAGAATCCTTGACAGAGGACTTTCTGGTTCTAGCCATAGATACTGTGGTTTGCGCATCAGGAGTTCTGGCCACAGAGTGTTTGGGGTGCACTCTAGTTGCTGGAGTGTTGGTTTGCACAGGAAGATTGGCAGCCAACTGCGCCAGAGGCAGAGGAGTCTTGCACCTTGATAGGGCAGCATATGAAATCTCTTGTGTACTGGCAATAGCAAATTGCGCAGCATTCTTGACAGAGACAGATTGTGCAACAGTCGTAGTGGCAGCAACTTTAGACTGTGCAGTAGATTGCGCAACAGGCTTCTTGGCAGACTGCACAGCAGTCTTGCTGGCAGAGACAATAGACTGCGTAGCAGTCTTGGAGACCCACACTGGGTACACTTTGCTCGTGGCAGAAGTGGTTGCAGTGCGAGGAGTAGTCTTAGAGTTGATCATGGCTTCATAGGCTGTCTGGTCAACCTTCACAACCAGAGTCTTCTGTGTCTTTCCGATAGACGCTACGTCATATTGAGTTGTCATTTCCTCGTCGGAGGAGAAAGTCGTCCCCAGCAGAGTCACCATTTTGTTTGCAAAAACAAAAGTATGAACTTTATTGATACAAACTTTATAAAGATTACAAGAATTCTTGGAAAGTACAACTGTAGGAATCCAATCTAGAAGACGATTGTTTTATCCCTTAGACGATGTGAACTTTGAAGACGGTAGCCTCTGAAGTTAAAGGCAAAAGCCTCGGAAGAATGCAGCAGCACTTGGGCAAGAACTCCTGAACTCTCTGATATTTCTGAACTTTATGTCTGATCCCCTTTAATGAAGACTTGAAACTCTATTTATAGAGTTCTGAAAATAACTAATTTTTAGTTATTCTGGATGGCGCAAGTTGGATTGCGCAGGAACTGGATTGCGCAGCATCAGATTGCGCGGGCAGTTGTCTGGTCGTGGGCCAACTGTCTTGGACACATGGCATCATTTGATTGAAATGTGCATGATCGTGTGAAGACGGTTGCCACGTAACGAGCAATTGATGGCATGAATGCCACGTGTACTTTTGTCAGTTGTTATGATAAAGTGCGCCACATGAATTGTGCTGACTTCGGATTGCGCTGAGATGGATTGCGCTTGGCTGGATTGCGCAGGCACTGGATTACGCTGCATGTACAGCTGTCTTCGAGCGCTGTACGGCGCAATAAACGAACAGTCTCCTTATTTTTTGTGCTGTCAGCTGTCAGAAGATTGGATTGTGTCAGATAATGATGATATGGCCATGTCAGCTTGCACAGTTGAAAGTGTGCGCAGTCTAGTGTGCACAATCTGATTGATGCGCAATAGTTTATTTGAAAGTTGTATTTCTTGATTTTATGGCTTTGTTGATGGGTGCAACTTGATTTTTTAGGACCTACAATATGATAACAGTATGAAATAGACTCAATAGAAGACAAACAATAAAAAATATATAAACAATGATCAAGTCACGTATACTGTTCATTTTAGAATATAAGTTTTCTGCATGTGGACAGGTTAGGACATACGGCAGTCGGTATGTGAGGTGCAACGACTGCTGTTTATGTTGACATTGTTGATTTGAACATTGCATAGACCACATGCATACTAGTTGTATTCTCCCTCCCTACTCGCTCACAATTAAACATAACACTTGACATTAACTCTGAACTTGATCATTGAACATTGAAGAAAAGCATTAAGTGAATATGTATGGTCATGGTAACAAGCATAACTCTCATGCACCAATAATGGAAACATAAAGCTAACATTTAAAAGAAAAGAAAAACATACAACATAAAATAAAGGCAATACAGGTCAAGTGATACTTGCCTGCTCCGATAGATGAAGTCCCAAACTTAAGACGTTGTAGCCCAATCTACCCCGTCACATAAACAACCACAAATTATATCTAAAAATCCCACTTCTGAAACCATAAGAATTGGCTAAATAGGCTTCCTAATTTGACCTAATTTAATTCTGAAATAAATCATCTAAAATCCTAATTTAAACTAATTATAATCTAAAATAGAATTTAAATACATGTTTTTGGCTAAAGAAAGTCAGGGTTTCAAATTCGGGACTCGTGGCACGCAAATCGAGGCGTACTATTGCCTAAGTGGTCAAAAGACACAAAATCAATAACTCGAGTGTGCAATCAAGTAGATTATAACACCACGAGTGCAATGGAATTGACGGTGCCACAAAATCGTTTGTCAAAAGTTATCGCCATTATGGCTAACCATGACCAAATCGATGAATCATCAGCCAAAAATGAATTCTATGAATTAAATAAAGTACTAAATGATTATATGAATTTCCAGAACATTATATATTGTAGATCTTCGTGTCAGCTTTCAAAAACTTCAAACAGATCATAAAACGGAATTCGGGATCACCCGGAATCTCGAAAACTGTACGACGTATCAATTTTTAGACAACCGAAAATCAAATAAATCTCCAGAAATTCATGTAAATAATTACATAAAATAAAATATATTTTTGTAAAGAAAATCTTGATACGGTTCTAAAAAAATGGTACTCGAAATGGACGTTGGGGTTGATCGCAATAGCCTCGCAAAGTTGAAGGCCCTCCAAGATCAAACCACAATGGAGGCAGAAATAATAAACTAGGTTTCCAGATTTAATATATATATATATATATATATATATATATATATATATATATATATATATATATATAGGAGAGGGAGGTGGTGGCTGAGTCAGTTGGGCGCCGACAGATGGGCCCAGGTGTGGCTTACTTTGCTACTGACTGTGTAATCAATTATTTTAATTGCAGAAATTTATTAAATATTCATTTTAACTCCAAATAAATTCCTAAAAATCCAAAAAAAAAATCTAGAAAATAAAAAAACTATTCCTAGGTGTCTACAATCTAAATAAAAAGTTTAGTCTCAAAATCACTTTGTGTGACCCCAATATAAATCCCAAAAGCCTATGGAAAAATAATTTCTATAGGATTAAATTATCTAAAAATCTCCAAAAATTCCAAAAAAAATCTAAAATAATAAAATAAAATATCTAGGGCTATCTAGAGATGCTAGTGACCATATGTGACCTAATGTTAGCATATCTCACCTATAGGACTAGGTACATACTATTACGATCTAAAAATCAAAACCTTGATCTAACCACTCGATACCCAATAAAAAATATTCTCTAAAATAAATAAATAAAATTCTAGGAAACCAAATGCTACACAACCTTTCAATCGACACCGGTTGAAACGAATATCGGGCAGTACTCCTGAAAGCCCCTATGCGACAAAGACATCATGCGATTGTACCGAAAGCCCCTATACGTCCAAGACTTCATGCGGTTGTGCCCTCGAAAGTTCCTATGCGGTCGAGCCTTCATGCAACTGTGCTCCAGATTCTCTCAAATCTTGGTATGTGTCATGTGTCCAATCAATCGGGCCATCCAATTAAACTGCTAGGTGATTTAAATCCCACATTAATAGCTAGTGTGTTATTAAACATCCCATTAAACCAAGATATTCTCTTAAAATCTTAGTATGTTCCATGTATCAAACCGATCGAGCATATAATCTTAATGATTTGATCTCGTAACTGCCCTATTTAATAAGAAGTCTTCCCAAATCATAGTATGAGCAATGTGCCACCATGATCGGACCATACGATTAGCAGCTGTAATTGATAACTGTATCGGTGCCTTCAGAAGCTCTGCAGCGGATCTCCTCCAATCAACGTCATGTGTCAACTTGAAAGCTTTGTACTGATCACTTAGTGAGCCACAAATGTCAAATTTTACAAATATATTCGGATGCTGAAATAGACATCACCAACGTGTTTGGCATAAAAAATATCTAAGTTTGACTACCCATAAGTCCAATTTTGGATACAGGAATAAAATGATAATCTCGGGTCAAAGCAGTGTCCGTAGTTGGACCCATTTTGCACAAAAAAATGTGCCAGAATCTATGGTCTCTAAAGTCGAGAAATTATATACCTACGAGTCTAGTTTTTCGATACGAACTCACCGGTATGTCCAGATTTGGATTCTGATGAGCCATGCACAAAATTGCCCATTGAGTCATATCGCAACTAAAATAGCATTTCGATTGGCCTTTTCAGAATCAGAACAAACTTGGCTCACAGGACCAAAAAATGACACGAGTCCAGTGTCGCAAGTTTCTTCGCAAGGTGACAAATGTGCACAAAGTAATTGACCTTTTTGCAAAGATGCCGATACGGTGTACCTCTATTGATACGTCTCGAATTTGTTGTACACACACAACCAATTCGAGTTTTATCGAAGCCCACACATCCGTATTATTCGTATGCATCTTTTGATGCTTACGGGTTGCGACCAAGTTGCCGATTTGATGGGACGTACCCCGTATCGGTAAATTTTTCTAAATTTATAAACTGTTTTTGATTTTTTCCTCGATCTTTAACCTGAATTATCCTGCAAACCATTGTATGATAAATTAAAGTAATTTAAGGGTTTCCATCCTGGTTATGAGGTCTACAAACATGTTCATGTTGATTTCTAATATGTCCCAAATCATGACAGTAGGGTTCCTTCCAAAACAGTGCCTTAACCCTATAAACTGTTAGAAAATTCTATGTTTTTAAATGATTTTTCTAGCAAGATTTTTTGGAAATTTGATGCGTTATAACTAAAATTGTTTTAAGGGTTTTGACACTGGTCATATTGTTTGTAAAAAACAAAAAAGTTTATTCCAAACTTGAAAAAGAATAGTACAAAAGGACAATGAATTCTACGGGAAGGACAACTGTAGGAATCTGATCAGAAGACGGTCACTTTATTCCTTGGACTATGTGAACTTGAAGACTGTAGCCTCTGGAGAATGCAACAGCGATTTTGCAAGAGTTCTTGATCTCTGTACGTATGTATCTGATTATTTCACAATGATTGGAACTCTATTTATAGAGTTCAAGAAATAACTATTTTAGCAGTTATTCTGATGTGCACGAGGCTGGATTGCGCCATATTGGGTTGCGCCAACCTCCGGTTGTGCCAACTTTCATTCAGTTGTTAAGTCATGTACTAACTGTATTTAGATGCGTGGCATCATGTGATTGAGATGCGTGTGGTCGTGTACAGGATAGTAGACACATCTTGAGAGATTAGTGGCATGTGCGTCACGTTATCCTGCTTTAGAATATAAGTTGTCTCAACTTTATCAGGTTGCGCGAGCTTCAGTTAACGAGTCAAACTGTGCTTGATTTGGGCTGCGCCTAAACACGTGGCAGCCTTTGAGCCGAAGTCATTCAGATTGCACCTAGGCGCAACTAAGGATTTTGTCTGGAATGCGCCTAGGCGCAACTTACGAAGCGTACAGGACAGCTGTCAACCAAATCCCCTCGAGCAGCACAATTTACGGGATTCGAAGAGATTTTCCTCGTTCACTGTGGTGTCAGTTGTCAGTGTTGTCAGGTAATGATGGTATTAAGTGTAAGATGCCACGTAAATTTTGGTACAACAAGACTGGGCACAGTCTGATATGTGGCACAACCTGTTCAGCGGCGCAGTCTATTCTTTGAGCTTCATATCAGTGGCGCAACTTGATCATTGATTAGTATGTTCAGGGCGCAACTTGATTTTTAGGCCCTACAAGACCCCTTCAAAGTTTTCAAAACTTAAAAACATTTTAAAGTTTTGAAATACTTTGAATTTATAAAAAATTTGACTGAGTCAAGTTGCGCTAGTCAATTCTCGATCATCACAATTAAATTTCTTTCTCGAAAATACTCAATCTTCTCTTCGTCTTCCCAAATTTCATTGATAATTTTTAGTTTTCCATGAGGAATATGAAGGGTAAGTTTGGTAATATATATGTAGGGGTTGATCTTTGTGCTTTATTCTTCACAATTTCGATGGCATCGAAGAAGGAGATGGACACCAATGCTGTCACTAGAATCGAGTCTCCTTAAGCGAAACCCGACGTCATGCCATCAACTTATTTGTTGGAGGCTGACCCGCCATTAAGAGCGGTGAACTTTCTAGACTGCTCCGAGTTAAACACAACCATCTTTAATCGCTCGAGTGGTGGGCCATCCTCTGAAGAGAGCGGCGATTCAGAAGGATTCCTTAATCTGATGCGTCGCTCGGGAATCAGCAACATACAAGAACTGGACGCTGCTCTTCGTCAAACCGATGAAGGCAAGAACAAGGAATAATGTTTTAAGCAAAACAACATTTATTCTCTTTTCTGAAGTCCTTGATTGTAGGGGTCCACCCATCTTAATGCAATAAAATCTATAATTTCTGATACATTGTGTGGTTGAGATTTCAAATAGCGCACGTGGTCGCATTCCTTTTGCTAATTCTTTGTTTAGTGTTTCTTCTGAGGGACACACGGCAGTCGTCACATGGTTTTAGGTGCCCATTTTTAGTTCTTTCCCAAAATAGGCTCCTAGAATGACGCACCTGTCTTCATCTTCACTCTCTTTAAAAAGGACAACCATAAACGAAAGAGTCATTCATATTTTCTCAAAACAAATGACTTCTCACAAGGTCTCACTTGTGCCACTTCACTCTGATGTTATTCTTTTGTATGCTGCGCCTTTAAAAGTTGGTAAGTCTCAACAAAGAACCAATGATTTTCTTATATGAGCATTTTTTCTTTTGTGCCACTTTTAAAGATAAGCACTGACTTGCATATTGTAGACACTGTCGATATGCACTATCTATTTCTGAGAATAGGTGCACACCGTGGTCCAGTGTTTAGCTTCGATCAGAGAAGCCTATTGCTGAAATGCGCTAGTTTGATCAACTCGTACTGAAGAGATATGTGTCTGTTGATCGACGTGTATTGCTGATGTGCGACTGTTGGTAGGCGCACATTGTTGGTATGCGCCTGTTGATAGGCGTATATTACTGATATGCGCTTATTGATAGGCGCATACTGCTGGTTTGCACCTGTCGATAAGCGCACATTGTTGATATGCATCTATTGATAGGCGCACACTGCTGGTATACACTTGTTGGTAGGCGCACACTGTTTGATAGATTCTGCTAACTACTCCTATTTTATTAATATGTGCAGAGACTCGGTTAGCAAGCTTCTTCAGGACTGGCATTGGTGATTTGGATGTTGCAAAGGACATTCTTCTGACACTCACATCAGACAGCTCATGTGGTTCTGACACTTAAATCAGACAGCTCAGAACTCTTCATGTTTAAGAAGGGTCTTCCTCAGATGGTAGGAAGAGCCTATATACATGAGAGTTGGATGGTAGAGATGCAGAACTAGGAATTGTATCACAAGGGTGATTACGTTCCTAGTTCCCCTGGCAGGTCGTCTTCTCTCCACCAGTTGTATTGACAGCAGCTCATCTTTGGGCTGCTGTACTCTGTGGTTCTCCTCTCATTTTTCTGAGAGAGAAGACCAGAGTTGATTCTATTATCTGGCTCGTTGCTTCAGGTCGAGACAACAAGGAATTGCCACCAACAAATAAGAAGATCCAAAGATTTAATAGACCTTTATGTTATATTTAGAATGAAAATCCGAGATGTAATAGATTTCCATTAAGATGTATATATGTTTTTAAAGAAAGAATAAATAATAATTTTCTCTTCTTTTGTGATCTGATTTTGATGTGGTGATAATAAAAATAGAATTAAGGAGAAATATGGAGATAACAAGTTGCTTGACGTGGCTATTTGAAATTCAGAGACATGGATTCTCATTATGATAAATGAATAAGTAATCAGTCACTTTGATTTTTAAGGGAGACATTGAATGAAAGAATAGTTGTTCAAACTCTCGAAGAAGAAAATAAATGAATCAATCACGTCGGTTTCGAAGAAGGGATGATGAATGGTCAGTTATAAATGAATGAATCAGTTATAAATGAACGAACAGTTGTGCTTCTTTCCAAAAGTTGCATCAGTTCTTGAGGCCGATTATCTAGTTATTTTGCCTATAAATAAAACAAAACTTTTGTAGATATTGACAATCTCTTTCCCTTCTGTACAAAAATGTCTTCCAAAGATTTACTTGCTTCGAATATCGAAGAAGAAACTGAGACGCCCCCTACTGAGCCTCCCGTGCCTTCTTGAAAAGAAAGGGGCGAAGGCTCAACTGTTCCTCCTGCACCAGGATAGGATTTGATCTCCAAGTTAGTAGAACCTGGGAAAACTACCGAAGAAGAGGCATCGAGGATGGTTGTTTGTAAGTTTTTTGTGAGTTCAGGCAAAGAGGCGTTTGAACAATTGGCAAATTATGTATTTAATCATGAAGGATCGGGGCCCCCTCCCCGTCCTTAATTCACGTAATTCCATTATGCCTTCGAATAAAATAAACTTTTATATACATCATGTCTTTAGAATATTTTGCTTTTATACATAATATTTCTTGAGAAATTTGCCATTGATAGGCGTCATAGCAACTCTGCCCTCCATATCTGTTAATTGATAGGCTCCATTGGAGAAGACTTTATTTACCACATACGGTCCTTCCCATTTTACCTCGAACTTGCCTTTGCTCATATGTGTCATAGTCATAGGACGTCTGAATGTAAGAACCAACTCGCCTTCTTGAAATGTCCGCACTCTGACTTTGCGATTGAAAGCTTTTAAGATCTGGGCTTGATAAAGTTCAATATGCTGTTGAGCCAGTAACCTTTTTTCGTCGAGCGCCTCCAACTCTTGAAGTCGAAGACGCTCATTGTTTTTTGTAGTAAGTTCGTTAGAAATAGTGATCCTCAATGATGGAATTTGAATTTCCAGGGGTAAGACAGCTTCATATCCATATGCTAGAGAAAAAGGTGTGCAACCTATAGGATTACGGACAGTAGTACGATATGCCCATAGACATTTTCTAAGTTTATCACTCCAATTACGTTTGTTAATAGAGACAAACTTTTTAAGGAGTTTGATAATGGTCTTGTTGAATGCTTCAGCCAACCCGTTAGCCACAGGATTATAGGCCGTAGAGGTAACATTATTTATTCTGTTGTCATCACAAAACCTATTAAACTTCTGGCTGATAAATTGCGGCCCATTATCATGGATGATTCGGCGAGGGATACCAAATCTATATATTACATGATGTTTGATGAAGTTGATGACACTACTCATTTTAACTTCTGCCAAAGGTATAGCTTCTGTCCACTTGGAGAAATAATCGGTTATAGCTAAGATTAACCAATGTCCTTTAGATGAAGGAGGATTGATAGGGGCAATTATATCCATGTCCCAAGCTTCAAAAGGCCATGAGGCAGTAGTCGAATGAAGAAATTCTGATGGTTGGTGAATGAAATATGCATGAATCTGACATGCACGGCATTTTCTTGCATACTCAATAGCATCTGATACCATAGAGGGCCAGTAGTAACCCATACGTCGGATACGATCCTGTAATTTAGGACCTGGCTGATGTGCTCCATAAACGACATCATGAGCTTCACGTAATATCTGCTTTGCTTCGTCACCAGCGAGAAATCTTAAAGCAATCCATCAAAAGTTCTTCGATAGAGTGTTTTAGTAGTATGATTATAATAGAATCGAAACGATCGACGACGAATACTTGTAGCTTCTTTAGGATCTTCTGGCAAGATATCATGCACTGCAAAATCAATGAAAGGTGCTCTCTAGTCCTTGCTAATATCATTGACCTCAGTTAGGTTGCTGAATTCAATGTTGTGGTTGTTTTCAACACAAAATAGTTCTCTATTAGAGATAACAACCATCTGTTGTCTTTTGAATGGAACTGCCAATACCGAAGCTAGGTTAGCTAAGGCATCAGCTTCTGTATTGCATGCCCATCGTACATGTTCGATAAAAAACCCTTTGAATGAAGAAGCTATCTTGGTTGTTGCTTTATGGTATGGTACTAAATCTTGATGTCGGACTTCATATATGCCTCTAACCTGATTAACAATCAGCTTAGAGTCGCCATATACTTCGAGATATTCAATACCCAGTTGTTTAGCCAATTGGAGTCAATCAAGTCGGATACAAATCGGTAGAACGTCAGTATGCCGATTTTTCTCACAACAACTTTTCAAGCTAAATGAGGGCTCACCATCAGAATTTCGACGGTACACACGGGTACACCATCGGTATGCCAATTATCTTCACAATAACTTTTCAAGCTAAAATGAGGGCTCATAATCGGAATTTCGACGGTACACACGGGTACACCGTCGATATGCCGATTATCGTCACAACAACTTTTTGAGCTAAAATGTGGGGTCGTAATCGAAATTTCGGCGGTACATGCCGGTACACTGTCGGTATGCCGATTATCGTCATAGCAACTTTTCAAGCTAAAATGAGGGCTCATAATCGAAATTTCTACGGTACACACCGGTACACCGTCAGTATGTCGATTATCGTCACATCAACTTTTCAAGCTAAAATGAGGGCTCACCATCGAAATTTCGACGGTACACACCTGTACACCGTCGGTATGCCGATTATCGTCACAGCAACTTTTTAAGCTAAAATGAGGGCTCATAATTGGAATTTCGGTGGTACACTCCGGTACACCGTCAGTATGCCGATTTTGACTGAAAAATAATACCAAAGGCTAGAACAAGTCCCGAGAACCAAGGCTCATCCCGAAAGTTGTTAAAACTAGTATAACCATGAAAACAATACTAAAGGAAGGTCATACATAGAATGTATACTAAGTCGCATGGCAATGACCCCGGTATCGTCTCCGATACGGAGTTTTGCTACTAGGAAAATAAACGAACATAGCAAGTAATAAAAGCCTAGCTCAAACCAAATTTCAGAACGGACAAAATGACCATTTTTATGAGAGAAATATATTTACTAAAGCTAGTACTAGGAAATACTGGACTACCAAGGCAATGGAAAACAAAAACCACAATAAAGCAATAAGAACGTACAGTAGTTTGGCAAGATTTACTTGCCCAATAAAGCTCCAAGCCTATACTTCAAATCCACCACCAAGAGGGGTTCAGAAACCACACTCTGAGGTCTCGAGACCAAGCTCCAAGCTCCCGAGGAATACGGAGTGGAAATGAGAAGGAATGAAAAGTGGAGAGAGAAAATAAAAAGGGAAATCAAAAAGAAATCAAGTCATATATATAGAATGGGTGAATTAATTATGACCGTCAGATTGCGATCCGCGACTCGATCAGAATTAATCTCGACTGTTCAGAAGAAAACCAAGAAACCAATGGATAATAGAATGTATCAATACTATTCATCAAAATATCTAAATACTATTCATGAAAATATCTAAACAAAATATCTTGAATCAAAAATATCTCTAAAGTTGAAAATCTGCCCGGACGATATTCCGTCGGTACAGATCGGTATGCCGGTTACACAGAAAAGTCTCAAAAATTAAGTTTTCTTCCAATTTTTTGGAGTCCAAGAAAATACAGAATACGGTATAAAATATGTATCTGTATTCAAATACAAATACTGTGAGACGAGTCTCACATTCTGTGTCTATCCTCTCTCAAATACAAGTATTTGTTTTTCTAAATTAAGTAAAGGCAAAAATGATAAAGAGTTCAAGAAAGAGGGGATCGAATGTGAATACGAGGTTCCAAGGACGATTAAATAATTCAAGGGGAGTTTTCAAGGAAGTTGCGGATGAGATCTAGAGACATCTACATCTCAATCCATGTAGGTTAATCGAATAAAGAGCGAACCATGTGCACTAAGGTTGATCAGACTATAATATACTGATTCTAATTAGACAATATGTTAGCGAGCATCTCCAATAATCATGCCCTGAACAAGCTCAAAAAAGAATAAGCTTGTAAAACAAGGCTATAATAGCGACATTAGTCAAGGTAGTCAAAAATATAAGTACGCGAGATTTATGATCGAAAGAAGGCACAAGTAGTTCAAGTTCATCAAAATCTAAGACTCGTCCGGTGTTGGTGCCTTTATAGTTGTCCTACTTGCCCTTTGTCTAGGGCCCTGGTCAACCAATAGGTTAGGGACCTCTAAACTCTATAGTCTAGGCAGACTTACTATTGTCAATCAATTACCTCGTTAATCAGTCACAAGGATAATGGGATGCTAGGTTGGGAGGCATGCTACCCAACTTATAGAATTTCTACTAGTATTTCCTTTGCAGCAATGGAACATATAAGTTATTTTCCTAACCTATGTAGTATCTGAAAATTGTAATCATATCTGAAGTCATTTTACCGAGAATTTATGTCTCACCAGTGTACATCTGGCTTTAGTAAATCCTTGGTTTCTGACTCAAATATGATATACTATTGGATATTTTATTAACTCTATCCAATATTGACATAAAAATACTAAGGTCAGAAGTGGACAACTAAGACATAGCTTTTAACAACATTCGCTAACCTACGTTTACTTGAAATAATTTCAACTTTAGGGGTCGTGTCTCGCCAGTGCGCTGCTGGCTTGCCATTGAAGTCATCAATATTATTCCAACTATATCCCTAAAATTTCACAGTGGATTCTAAATATTCATACCAATGATCAAGATAGAAAAGGTGCATGTATTCGTCCTTGAAGTGAAAACATCAGTTTGAAAATAAAATGATCGATGATGTATCACCTTTGAAAATCAACGATCGAAAATTAAAAGAGATGCCTGAGGATTTACTATATAGATAATTGAAGCAGGTTAGGCTCAAAACTCAATAAATAAAGATAGAGTATTGCTTTTTAGAATATAATTACCGATACAAATAAATAAGTAACACGGCCTAGGCAGATAGTTCAAAACAATTTTCAAGGTGACTCAAGATAAGAGAAGTGTAAGCATTTGCCCCTGAATGAAAATATCTTTTTTTTTCTTTTTTTTTTGAAAATCGGATGACTAATTAGGAAGAAACGATCAAAGACAAAAGAAATATAAATTTTAATTTATATCCCTCTAATATTCAAGATCGAGGGGAAAACATATATATCTTAAATTTTGACCAAGCTAACTTGGAGTAGATATGTGGATAATGGATCATGTTAGGCTCAACCCAATGGGTGAAAATAAAATATAGACTCTTAGGGAAAACACAGTTACTTATGGCCAATGGTAAATACTAGTTGGTACGAGCAACGGTAATAATATCTAAAGAGGGCAGAAAAGATAATTTGAGTAAATTATCAAGGTTAAGGGCTGAATTCTAGGAAGGCCTAAGTTATAAAAATGAGTAGTCTACCCACATTGGATCCTATCGTCATGTCAGAATAAAGTAAGGTATCCTCATAGGAGAACTCCCCAATTATCTAGTAGGGTTAAGAATTTAATAAGTCATTGGCTAAATCACACGACCTACGTAGTAACCTTAACTACCCAACAGTCAATTTGAATAGGGTTTTAGTCCTAGCCATTCTTCTAAAATCAAATTAACCCTAACATGTAAATGAGCATTTCCTAGTCGCAGGCTTGCAATAGTACGACTAACTTAAGTACTATCATGAGTTCGCATAACTTGCAAAAACTGACCTACATGGGCCACCATAAAAACTTGTCACGACCCGCACCCGCATTTGGGATACGAGTGCGTGTCCAAGCCAGCCTACGTCGCAGTATCGACGGTAGAACGCTGTCCAGGCCATAATAAAACAAAATGCTAAAAATAATCTTTATTACTCATTCACATTTCTAAATATTTACAAGATTTATATTTAAAGAAAGTACAATATTCTTACAAATATTGAAAATGAATACTCCTAGCTAATCTCTAGGTTTCGACATGCAAGTACACACATATCTCCCCATGGCTAAGAGAAGTCGCGATTAACCTAAAAAATATTGGTTTCCAGTCAGGAATAGAATTAGTACAATTCATTGAGTGCAGTTCCAATATATGTTAATGACTATACAACAGAGGTTAGCCATAAAATACTTGATGAGAGAATCTACTATAATATGGTAATACAATGAACTAGAGACAGAAAAATGTATGAAACATATAAAAGGATGAAACGAGGAACAGAGCTAATCTAAGTGTGTTGAAGTACTGCTTTCGATGTGTGATCGGTCTGGGACACTACGTCGCGAGGTCTACGAGGTCTACTTGCATGAAAATAAACAATGTCTACGAGGTCTACTTGCAGAAAATAAACAATGTCTACGAGGTCTACTTGCAGAAAATAAATAATGTCTACGAGTTCTACTTGCAGAAAACTAACAATGTCTACGGTCAGATCACACATCTACTTGGTACTTCCCTTTCCTGATACGACAAGTACGAAAGACGACAATATAGGATGGAATGTGGTATCCGTGTGACGAGTGTGTCAAGAATCAAATATAAGATGACTAACAATGAACTATAGTAATTAACAATATCGAAAAAAATAACAAATATACTCGTCCGGGGTCCTTTGCTGGTGAAACCGATAATACCAACCACTCAGTGTGCCACACAAAATTCCAACTCGCACAACAGTCTCCGGTTGCTGAAACATACATCACCAATACGTTTGGTATAAAAGAAATGTCTAAGAATACCTACCCAAAAGTCTAATTCTAGACACAGAAGCAAAATCATAATTTTGGGTCAAAACGATCGATGTTCGCCGTTGGACCCGCTTTGTACCGAAAAATGTGCCAGTATCTACGGTTTTTAAAGTCATCAAACTATATGTCTACGAATCCGATTTGACGAGACGAAGCCAACCGTATGTCGAAAGTTGGATTCTGGTGCGCCATGGACAAATTTGCCCGTTGGATCGGGTCGCGGGCCTGCCAAAAGGGCATTCCAGTCGACCTTCTCATAATCGGACTAAACTTGGCATACAAGACCAGAAAAATGGTACGATCCTGTTGGCACAAGTTTCGTCTAAAGATAATGAATGTGCATGAAGTTATGGGATAGTTTGCAAAGAGGCCGATATGGGGTATCTCGACGGATACGCCTCGATTTCGTGGCGCACGCACAACGAAATTAAGTTTCGTCGAATCTTACACGTCGACAACCTCCATACGTGCCTTTCGGTGCTTTTGGGTTGCGACCATGTCCCCCGGTTTGTTGGAACGCACGCCGTATCGAAAAATTTATTAAAATTTCTATTATTTTAAAAGCAGGTTTTATCAGATTTGGGAGATCGATTTCTCGATGCCAGTCGCTGAAATTCAAATCTATGAAAGGGTTTGCGAAGCCCTATAGTTTGTCTAGGATCATGTTTAATTAATTTTTCTAAATTAACAGGTTGATTGGAAACACTCTCTAAACAGGGTCTAATGAACAGCCTAAAAACTGTTCTCGAATACAGTTTTCTCCTCGACTTTGTGTCGATTGTCGGGGCTAGCTATTCGACTATGCCCGAATCTATCTACTGGGATTCTTAAAGAGGATCATATAGGCTTTCTACAGGATCTGACAGAATCGAAAATGATTGATCGTGCAAGGAGGAAGGAGATCGCAAAAGAGTATACCTCGCAGTTGTTGTTACTGCTAGCTACTATTGCAGCGACCATGCTATTATCGCATGTGGCTGCTCGGGCGATCGGCCAGTGGTGGTGCGCACGTCTGCAGCAGTGGGGGACGATCTCAGAAGTTGGCGAGGCTTTGGGATGAGTTCGATTTTGATATGACATGATCGGTTTAAGAAGGGGACTGGGTCTTTATACATAAAGATAGATTTTTGATTTGATTTTCAAATCGCAATTCGATGTTGATTTAATCCAGGATTTGGGTTGGTTTAGCATTAGATTGGATAAGATTTGCAGCGATTCAAATTTGTATTTAATTAGATCAAATACAGAGAACATCTCCTTTCTCTGTTCTCATACAGAGAGGTCGGGGGAAAGGAATGAATTATGACTCACGAGAATTTTATATTCTCGTGAGTTATTCAAGGGTTATATATTTATATATTCTTTTCTTTTCTTTATAAGCTTATCTCATATATACATATATCATATATGTACCCCTATACCTCCTTAAGTAATTTAACAAAATATTTTTAAATTCCTAAAATATAGAGATACAATCTCAAACTCATATATATATATATATATATATATATATATATATATATATATATATATATATATATATATATATATATATATATATATATATAAACATTATATGCATTATATAGAAATATTTGCTGATTATAGATAATTTAACAAAAAAAAATTTCCAAATGTATTTCTAAAAGAAAAATAAAAAAATCTAAATAAACTAATAATCGTTTCTGTGAAGATTTCCTATCTCACCTGCCATATACGGGATATTTATTATAAAGAATATTTTTATATAAATCATAACTTTGGTATCTATCTCTCAAATCTCTAATAAATCATAAAATTCTTAATAATAATAAGATAATAAAATAATTAATTTAAAAAAATTAAGAGGGCTTGCAATATACCTTTCCACACAATAAGAAAGCACACACAACTTCAAAAACACATATACATGATCTTCGAACTACATCAAGCACTAACACTTTTGTTACATGTCACTATTGTTGTATAAAAGTACATGTATCACACCAGTATAAGATTAGAAAGCTTGTAGATCTGAATGTATATGTATGGGTTCCAAAAACTAACATATCAGGACCCTCAAGAAAGTGGGTACCAAAGGTTACATCTTTAACTTGTGTTATAGGTGGACCTTCCTCCTCCCACTAGAAGCAAGTGGATTCTCGATAGTGGTTGCTCCAGGCACATGACAGGTGATAACACATTGTTTGCAACTCTATCGATGAAAAAAAGGCTATGTCTCCTTTAGGAACAACCTTAAAGGACATATTATTGGAATTGGCGACATAGGTACTTCTCCCTCACCTATTATCAAAGATGTATTCTTAGTAACAAAATTGGAACATAACCTGCTAAGTATTAGTCAACTGATTGATCATGGTTATGGAATTAATTTTGTTAAAAATAAATATTTTTGTCTATGATAAAACTTATGGAATAACTTTCTTTGAGGAATATGAGAGAAAAACATATATGTACTATATCTGTCAGAGAAGACTAACATTACAGAAAAGTATCCGTTCACAACTCAAGAGAAAAGTTGGGTATGGCATATGCGTCTTGGACATGCGAACATGGATACTATTACAAGATTGTCCACCAAGAAACTGGTAAGAGGCTTACCTGATAATAATTTCAAGAAAGATATAGTCTATGTTGAATGTGAAAAGAACAAGACATCTAGATTATCTTTGAAATCTATAAATGTTGTAAGTACCTCTAGACCTCTGCAATTATTACATATGAACTTATTTCGACCAAGTAGAGTCACCAGACTTGGCGGTAAGCTATATGCTTACGTGATAGTTGATGACTATTCACGATATACTTGTGTTTACTTTCTTGCAAATAAAAATGAGGTATTTTCAAAATTTGTATCTTTTTGTAAAAAGATACAAAATGAGAAAGGATTCATGATTACTCGGATACGAAGTGATCATGGAGGAGAATTCGATAACCATGAGTTTAAATCTTTTTGTGATTCAAGTGGGCTATCACATGAATTCTCTTGCCCCAGAACTCCTCAATAAAACGGCATTGTGGAGAGGAAGAATAGAACTCTTAGTGATATGGCCAGAGTTAAACTTAACCAGCATAATCTTCCAAAATACTTTTGGACAGAAGCTGTCTATACAGCAAGCCATATTTTGAATAGAGTTCTTATTAGACCTATCTCTAAAAGGACTTCTTATGAATTACGGTTTAATAGAACTCCTAACATCAGCTATTTCAAGGTCTTTGGTTGTATATGTTTTATTTTATATACAAAAGAAAACTTGAGAAAAATCGATAAAAAGCTGATGAGGGCATATTCTTGGAGGATGCGGCAAAAAGTAAAGGATAAAGGGTATTCAACAAAGAGATCACTTGTTGTTGAAGAGTCAATAAATGTCACATTGGATGAGCTGAATAGTCAACGCACAATGATGATAGTGACAATGAAGAAGAGAAAACTTCCTCCAACAGAACATCAGAAGATACACCATCCTCGTCCAATTTGGAAAGTCTGCCGAAACGATTGCGGTTTATGCCAGACCATCTGAAAGAACTGGTAACAGGTGATGTATCAAGAGGTGTTAGTACTCGCTCAAGCACAAGAGAGATAGTTGATAATGTTGAATTTATTTCCAAAATAGAACCTAAAAATATTTTAGAAGCATTTAATGATAAATTTTAGATTTCTGCAATGCAAGAGGAACTAAACCAATTTGAACGAAATCAAGTTTGGGAACTTGTTCCTAGACCTATTGATCATCCGATCATTGGTACCAAGTGGGTGTTCCGAAATAAATTAGATGAGAATAGTTCAGTCACATGCAACAAAGAACGTCTAGTAGCTCAAGGCTATAATCAAAGAAGTCATTGACTATGATGAGACGTATGCTCCAGTTGCTAGGATAGAGTCCATTCGAATGCTTTGTGCTTTTGCAAGCTTTCATGGTTTCAAACTCTTTCAAATGGATGTCAAAGGTGTTTTTCTAAATGGTTTTATATAAGAAGTTTTTGTAAAACAACCTCTTGGTTTCGAAGATTTCAAAAATCATGATCATGTATCCAAGCTTCGTAAGGCTCTCTACGGTCTCAAACAAGCACCTCGTGCATGGTATGAGCGCCTTAGTTCCTTCTTGCTTGAATACGGTTTTCAAAAGGTTGATTCTACTCTTTTTATAAAATCTTTGGATAAGAATATTTTATTAGTGCAGATATATATAGATGACATAATTTTTGGATCAACTAATGAGATGCTATGTAACGAGTTTGCTAAGTGTATGTAGATTGAATTCAAAATGAGCATGATAGGAGAACTAACATTCTTCCTCGGGCTATAAATCAAGTAAAGTTCACAAGGGATATTCATCATTCAAACAAAATATACAAAAGACTTGCTAAAGAAATTTGATATAGATAACGTCAAACCTATCGGCACTCCTATGGCAACGTCAACAAAGCCTGATATAGATGAAAGTGGTACACCAATTGACGTACGTAAGTATAGAGATATGATTGGTAGTTTACTATATTTAACTACTAGTCGACCTAACATTATGTTCTTTGTATGCTTATGTGCTAGATATCAGGCTTGTCCTAATCACATGTGAGCGCCATTAAGCGTATCCTGCAATACCTTAAAGAAACTTTGACGACTGGTCTTTGGTATCCTAAAACCTATTTGTTTTACCTGATAGGTTACTCAGACGCGGATTTTGCCGGATGCAAAGTCGATCGTAAAAGTACCAGTGGGATATATCATTTTCTAGGAAAGTCATTAGTCTTCTGGTTTTTGAGGAAATAAAATTCTGTTACATTATCAACAACCGAGGCTGAATATATAGCCGCAGGATGTTGTTGTGCTCAAATTTTATGGATGAAGCAAACCTTGGAAGACTATCCATTGTCATTTAACCACATCCCTATTTACTGCTATAATAGTAGTTCCATTAATCTCACGAAGAATCCCATATGTTATTCTCACACTAAACACATAGAAATTAGACATCATTTTCTTAGAGATCATATTTTACAGGAAGATATCAATTTAGAATTTGTTGACACTGAACATCAACTAGCTGACATCTTCACTAAGCCCTTGGCTGAAGATCATTTTAACTTTATACGAAGAGAATTCGGAATTTTGGATGATGAAGTTATATAATTAAGTGTTAATTTATTAAAATTTGTAAATTCGTAGAAACTATTTTGGTTATAAGCCGAAAGGGCCCTTCTGACAAAATGACGTAAAAGTCTAAGCGACACGGTAACAAGTGTCTTCGGACTACCGCTAGCTGGGATCCGACTGCTATAGCTAATCCAAAATATTCTATACGGTTTGTATCTTTGGTTCATTAATAGAAATTATATTTCTTCAGCACAAATATTTCTAAATCATCTTTGCATTTATGTTTAAACCCTATCACAAACTTTCCATTTCTGTCCTGATTACCCATGGACCTAACTCGGTCAGAATTCTGTCCGAACTTGGACCGAATTCGATCTGGGTGAATCCGAACATAAGCTGGACACTCGTGTTCTTCTTCATTTAAACCCTCAAAATTATATCTTCCTCTCCAAGCCACTTAATATTCCACCGAAAACCCTAACTTCCTAGTTCTCCGTCCTCCAAGCCTCTCAAGCTTTCAAAGCTTGGAATCGGAGCTCTCTCGAAGTTCTCTTCAACTGTCTACCATTAATTTTAGTATATTTTTACCCCTTCCATCCTTTTCAATTTCCATGGCTCCTAAAATTCCTATTTCCTCCAAAAAGAAAAAAGAAAGTTGATGAAGGTTCATCCTCTACTCCTCACGAGGCGGCCTCCTTTTTCCTTTTCAGTCTCTCCAAACCAGATGGTGACTTTTTAATAATTTTATATTTGTGTCATAAGATGCATCAAATGAATGGTTTAGTGACTTTCATCAAAGAAAGGATTCTCCTATCAACTTCATATTATTTTCTGATCATATAAACATTTTTGAACACTTTGAGTTGCTAGATTTAGTTCAATCTAGTTTTTCAATATATTCTAATGCAATCTGCATGTTCTATTGCAACTTATCGGTCACTAATGGCAAAGTAAAATCAAAAGTTGGCAGAATTGACATTGACTTTGATGCCGGTGATTTAGCAATAATGCTTAACATTTCCAATATTGGGGAAGCATTAGTTGATATCGTGTTGGTGCAATTTCCTGAAGGGACAACATTTGATTCATTTCGTGACTCGTTATGTGCACCAAACCCTCGACCTAAAGGCACTCTTCACCCTAGGCACTTGAACAACTACTTCTATGACCTTCATAGAATGGTATTCTCCACCATTATTCCAAAGAATACTGGTACTGATGAGATTTCATATTTAGAGCTTTCTGCTATCTATCATCTCTACTTTAACGTCCCCTTCAGTCTGCCTAAGACTATCATCGCCGCTATGAAACGGTGTCACAAGAAACCGCGATGACTTCTATATGCGATGTATTTGCCTTACATCTTTAAGTTCTTTGAGGTTATGCTTGAGATTGTCCACAGGATGGTGCTCCTACTTATCTTTATGAGCATCGTCGTACTGTTCATGCTCCAGTTCAGGCTCATCTTCCTCTAGTTAACCCATCAGCTGCTGACACCTCATCCTACGCATCCTTCCGGTGGTGTTACTCTTGAGTCACTTCAGTCTCTCATGATGGATCAGTTTTGGTCCATGGACTTCCGTACTACCCTTCATCCTCAGGCCATATCCAACTCTGTGTAGGATATGTCATATAGTCTTACTCACAACCCCAGTGGTCCCATTCCTATGGTTCGTGATCCCACTAGACTTGGATATTGCATTGATGATCCAGAGGCTCAGCGATACTTTGACCCTGCTGCTGCCCGTTATGATCCTAATTGTTCTGCTGAGACCGGTCCTTCCAGGGCGGCAGATATCGATGATGAGGAGGAGGAGGATGATGGTGATTGAGGATATGTTTCCTTGTGATAGACTATCATTAGTTATGTTTTTTATGTTTTTTGTGTGTGACTATGTATTAGTGATAAATGCTTCTTTCAAGCATTATCAGTTTCTATTTATTTGACTAGTTGTATGACTCTTATCTATTTTAGTTTATATCAGTATTTCCTATTTCAGCACTGTGCATTCTTTATTGTTTAATGTTTCATGTTCTGCTCTAATCTTGATTGTGCTGAGTGCTACTATTAATTCGATTAAGTTATTATGCTTATATGACAAAACGGGGGATTAATATGATAGATACTTAAAATGTTTAACTCAAATTTTTTAGGGGAGTTCTTATTTTTCTAGACTTTTACAGATATTCAGCCGATATGTTTTGTTACGGGAGAGTAACAAGACTTGACCGTATATTACGGGAGAGAAAATACATTGTACCAATATTCAAGGCCAAAGTTACTACCGTACCTTCTGTACCGCATCAAGTCTTCTTCCGAACCGAGCTGAACAACTTCTTAAGTATCAATTGTACTTTTGTCAAATTATCAAAATGGAAGAGATTGTTGACCCATTCAGCCATGATCAAACCGATTTCGATAATTGACTTAAAACTTCGAGCTCGATATGAAAAGAAACAGAAAATCACAAATTTTGTCTATATAAATTTTTATACTTTATTCTGTATTTTTCTTTTATTGAGTCTAGAAAAATTGTGCGTCGGGATCACTAACATTTAGAAGTTCTTCCTGAACCAAAACAAACCAATTCAATCCTTGACCCCAAAACCAAACCATATCCAAAAGCCAAATTAAATGACCCTGAATCCCTACCAACCGAACTCGACCGGTGGTTCTGCCCGAACTCGGACGGAACTCGATCCCCTTGGATTTTTCAAGGTCAGCAGCATTCTCTAGTCTTTTGGATCTCAAACATTCAAAATTATGAACGTTGCCCTAACCTAGTTCTGCCTGAACTCTGTCTCAAAATTTTCTATAAATAAAAAAGAATGTCATTTCTAATCACTCATTCAATATTCATCTTCTCTATCACTTTCTAAACCTTCAATCTACTTTTTAAAGTGCCAAAATCTTCAAATCTCCAAGACAACTCATATTCTTCTAGTGTCGGTGGTTTTCGATTAGGAGTATTCGAGTTGCACAAGCTTGGCATATAAAATCTTTTTTCAGAAAAGTGTTGTTGAAGATTGATCGTAGGCTTCGAATAAAAATACGACGGTGTTGAAGTTGGCATATTCTTCGGAGTAAAGCACACGGTGTAATCTCTATTCACAATAGTAGATTATAGCGAGCAAGAGTTCTCGCGAACTGGACTAGTTCTCTCAAAGGAAAACCAGTACAAACCTTGGTGTTTGTGTATTGCTTTCTTGCCTCCACTTACTTATTACTTTACTTAATTGCATTTAAGTTTATTTATATATTTGCTTCACCTGCTTAGTTTTTAAATTGGTAATATTTCTCGCTGCACTCTAATCACCCCCCTCTAGTGGTACCATCGATCCTACACTTCAATTGTGAAGTATCTTTCTTCAATCAAGCCTCTGATTACAATCACTCTGAAACTTCTAGACCATATCGTACTGACAAATCGAGTAGAGGATTATAATTAGCTTGAGATTTAAAAATAAAAGGCTTAGAACACTTTGGAATACCGTAGTAGACTTAAAGAGAAGAGAAGAATGAATGAATTAATGTGTGGAAATGGTAGAAATTTTCTCTATTTATAGGTTTTCTAAAGGAAAAATTCGGGCAGAATTTGGACAAAATTCTTTGAGAGAATCTCGACAAATAGTCATTGCATCCGTAACTGCGGGGCGACTGGGTTCAAAAATCCAACATTCCACTAACCGAACTCGGGAGACTGGGTTCAAAAATCCAACGTTCCAATTTATTGAGTCTAGGAATACGATGTACGACTCGGTGTACATCATACTCCTAGACTCAATAAATTATGAAAATTATATTGATAATGGAAATACAGACTTAGTGCAAAAAAGGCTTCATGTTTTGAACAGTAGCATTAGCAATTCTCAGCAGTCTTCCAAGTAGCCCTTATATCGAGACAGGATTAGATCAATTATTAAAATTAGGTTTGACCATGACCAATGGGCCAATAATCTCCTCCATTTTGATAATTGACAAACCTTGACCGATATAACATCTCGATCTTGATTTGAAAAGAAATCAAAATTTGTAAGGTACTATATGTAGGTATTGTCTCCTCTTTAAAACAAAATTTATGTATTCTCTGCAAAAAAATATTAGATCAATTTTCTTCTCCGTTGTCACTTAGCACAATAATTGCAAAGAGAGAAGCTCCCCCACAATTATGCTTAAGAAACGAACGTTGAAGAAATACAGAAAATATATAACAAATCACATAAATTCACAGACAGTTCAATGAAGTAAGCATAAATTTAAAATAATGCTACGCTTAGAATGATAAGAGCATACTAAGAATAAAAGAGGACAATACACACTGAAATAGTAAATACATACTAATAGGAGTTTGAAATACATCAACTCAGCAAATAGATCAAGTACCGTGACTGTTTGAGATGTTGTATAAAAGAAAATAATAATAGCTCAATAATTATCAAGATAAAGAAATCAAGTAAACCTATAAAAATGAGAGAACCAAATCATATTCTCTCATAAATCTTCTATAAATCAAAATACCCTGACCAATGCAATAAGATATTTTAAATAAAGAATATTTGTCCATGACGAACTAGGTATACTACATATTAAGGGTATATATGAATTGAAACAATTAATTTGCTTTTCCTTAATGTGTATCTTGTTCAAAAGCATTTATATGCATAAGATAGATAAAATCGATAACCACAAAATCTAAGGGATATCCAAGATATACATCTTTCTTCTCTTTGATCAATGCATATAAAGTTCCAGACTTAAAACAAATATCATCTTTAGACAAGTAAAAGAAATATCCAATAAATAAATGTTTAAAGATGAACACACAAAATATATTTCCAAAAGTAGGAAACTAACTCATCAAAGTATTAGATCTTCTTATCAAAGTTCATTCTTTCCTTTTAAAACCTTAGCACGGTGTCCATCTGATAACGGTAAGGTTAAAAGAAAACAAACACTTCAAGGGAAGGAAATTCAATTTGCTTGACATCTCTACCGCAAAGAATTATTATTATAGGCAGTTATTAACTTGAAAAAGAAGATAATAAAAGCTTTGAATATCATGAATATTACGCAAACGCTAAGGAACATATCAGAAAACCATAATATTCAATGAGTAGCCACAAGATCAAATCAAAAATAGAGTGACAAAAAAAATAAATATATCAAAAGATGACAAACATTAACCTATGGAAGATTAATGTATATTACCATCAAAGTTAAAATCAAAAGACGAAATCCATATCTTTTCTTAAATATGAGATCAATCCAAGATTATAGATCGATTTAGAGAATACAAAATATAAGTATCCACTGGAATCGAAAGATCTCAAACAATACAAAAATTCAAATCACTTGTAGCTATAAGCATAAGATGTATTGATTACATGTTCTTATATATATTACAAAATCAATGGGTAATAATAAAATATAAAATATTTAGTTGATGTGTTCTGGAACCTAGGGGACCGGGTTCAGTGTCTTGAATCCAGATTTAGACAATAGTTACAAGTAGACCTTGATAAATCTTAAGTCTATAAAGTAATGATTACTTTGGGTCAGCTGTATGAGTACTGTCCCAGCTAACGGAGGTCAACCGAGGGACGCTTAAGTATCGATTCGCTTTAGCCGTAGCCGTGGTGACAGACAGACCCTTTGTAGGATTGTACCCAAAATGATCTCTACTTTTAAGAACTTAAATTTAAAGGAATATATGCAGTATTATCAAACATCATCGAAATCCAGAATCCTTAACTATAAGAGAAGTAAATACCCAAAAATGAACAAGAAATGATCATCACGATTAAGATAGTCAAAAACTATTTTTCAAAGAGTTTTCATAGTGCACTATAGAGATAAATATATAGAAGATATATACTAAAAATGTGCATTAGAAAAATAAAACACAAGATCATATTGACTAAAATGATATGCATACTTAATAAATAAAGACAAAAGATATGCATAAAAAAATGTCAGACAATAAAAAGGCTGCTTAGTGTAACATAAAATTTGAGATAGTAACTAGCCATGCAACTATATTTTAAGATATTAATCTAAGCATGCTAGAAATATGTATCACACTAGTCTTCAAATGAGAGATAGTACAAAATATTTATCAAACATGCTAGATTTATAAAAAAAAATCATGTAAGAAGAATTAAATAACATGTTACCAAAGTGGTTCCAGTGACCACACTTATGGTGCAATTGCTTGGAAGATGACCTTTGTAGCTTTGTAATCACCAACATGTTCCATGGTTCTATTTGATATGAGAAGCTTCACCTGCACTAAGAGACAAAGACTTTGGTATCCAAAACTTAAATTCACATTTTTTAACTTTGCGAATCTAAGTAAACATATTTATATCAACCATCTTTCTAATCTGACATTGACTAGAAATTGTCCATTCATGCCATAATAATGACAAGCAGCATAAGCATTAGTGCTCGGTGCAACAATATGAGAACTTAATGTGGTGTGACATGTCTTGCGTGGTTGACTGTAATAAAAAGCATGGTTATGTTTAACCTTAGCTGTGCCAAATCTTTTTTGAGTACTGGGTTGTGTCACATGCCTTGTGTATGACTGTGTCTTGGGTTGAACACCTTGTTTACCCAATTTTATCTCCAACTTTTTAGAGATTGTGCAAGCCTCATTATACTTAGCAGTTAATGAGTATGTCTCTGTGTAGCAATATTATACTTCTTCTTCTCTGCTTCATAAGCTTCATTGAGTTTCGCATGCTCTTGTGTCATCTTATTAATGTACTCTTGAGCATCATGTAAACTCAACTAACCGTGGATAGCTCATCTATATCACTAGTAGTGGCAGTGTCTAATCTCATTAAATAGAGAGGACAACCTTTTATTCTCAAGCTTATAAGCCTTAAGCTCTTTTCGGACTGCTTATACTTATCTAATACTTTCTTGTGTTCTACCAATAGATCACTGAAAGCATCAGAAAACTCGTCATAAAAAAATTCATCATAAGGGAATTATTTTGTACTTCGTTAGATAATGCCATTGCGCATATATTTGCAGCTAGACGAGGTCTCTCTTCTTCTTCGAAATTGTTTGCTTCACTTTTACACCATATGCTCGTGGTAGCATACTTGTGAGAACGATCTTCCTTCGTTTGATTGTTCACAGCTATTCTCCATTTTAGTAGTACAACAATCTTTCATCATGTGGTCTGATCTCTACAATTGTGGCATACAAGCTCTTCTTCAAATAAGGGGTTGTGTTGCACCTCAAATCCCAATGTCATCATGCAAGGATTTTCTTTATCTTTAGAGTTTCTAGCTTCACTTTCATACTGTTCTCATGAGTAGCTTTAAGCAGTTTCTAGATTTCATGAGATGTAGTGCATATAGAAATATAATTAAATATATTTATGTCTAAAGCACAATAGAAAGCATGTATTGTTTTTGAATCAAGGCTAGCTAACTTCTTCTTCCTCCGTGTAACTATAATAAGGCTTCTTAATAATAGAAAAAGTAAGAATTGAGGTGATAGTGGGCTTTTTGTATCCATTGATAACAATTGACGAGAGGTCAAAGTCTAGTGACTTCAAATAAAATTATCCACGTTTTCCAGTGACCATAGTTAGTACCATCAAACAGTGGGGGTCTATTATGACTTGGCCTTCACTTGTAGATTTATAGTTTATATGTGATATAGTGATCTACAAAAAAATAATAGCAATATTATCTTACTTTACCTGTATAATCCACTCTGATACCAATTGTAGGAACAATTGGAATCAGAGTATAACAATTGATAATGAGGATCTTCTCCAAGGATGTTAAGCCAAAATAGACTTCTCGCTCTGATACCAATTATAGGAACGAGATGTAAAGCGCTATACTCTAGAGGGGTGAATAGAGTAGGCAGCAAAAATTAGCTATTAAAAACTGTTAGCAGCAAGATCACATAAAATATCACAGATATGTAAATATAAAAGTAAAGAGCAGAGTGCAAACACAAACACAAGGATGTATACTGGTTTCTCTTGTGATGACTAGTCCAGTCGAAGAACTCTAGCTTCTAGTTGAAATCCACAACAGAAAAATGTTGCAAGTTTTTATGCAAAATTCTTGCAACTTCTACAATACGAGCTTTGATCTGAAGTACTCGACCAACTTCAATTATGAAGTGTCTTCTTCAATAAAGCCTCTGATTACAATCACTCTGAAACATCTAGATTGTACCGTACTGGCAAATCGACTAGAGGATTGTAACTGGCTTAGGATTTAAAAATGAAAGGCTTAGAATACTTTGGAATACCATAGTAGGCTTAGAGAAGAGAAGAGAGAATGAATTGGTGTGTTGAAATGGTAAAAATTCTTCTCTATTTATATATTTTCTAAAGGAAGAATTGGGCAGAATTTTTTGCGACAATTTCAGCAAATAGCCATTGCATTGTAACTACAGGAAGACTAGGTTCAAAAATCCAACGTTCACTAACCGAACTCGGGACTAATTTGGGCCGAACTCGGGCCGAATTCTGTTGGTCCTAAGTTGATTTGGTTAGGATTTTGCAAATCAGGTTTTGAGCTTTTAAAAAGTCAAGTAGTTAGGAGCTTTTGTAAATGGGCTTAATTTTAAAACAAAGGATATTTTAAAATTATTTTGGGTAGCCAATTTGCCAGTACGACTTGGTGTACATTGTATTCCTAGACACAATAAATTATGAAAATTATATTAATAATGGAAATACAGACTCAGCGGCAAAAATGGCTTCATGTCTTGAATGGTAGCAGTAGCAGTTCTTAGCAGTCGTCCAAGTAGCCCTAAAATCGAGATAGCATTAAATCAATTAGTAAAATTAGGTTTGATCATGAGCAATAGGCCAACAAGTTTTATCTGAAGGCTCACCAACTTCTTACACCAGAGCTTTTATCCGAAGGCCTCTCCGACTTCAAACCGAGAGCTTTTATCCGAAAACTCTCCAACTTCAACCGAGAGCTTTTATTTGAATCCAACTTCAACCATTCACAAGAAAGTTTTGATCTCCTTACAACAAGATGAAGATACTTTTATAACTCAAGAACACTTAATACAATTTGTGGATTGGCAAGTGAAAGTTTTGGTAGAGTGTTTGTGGATAGGCTTTGGTGGTTTAAAAAAATTTAGGCTCAAAGCATCAACCTTGAATGAATGGGTTCAAGGCTATTTATAACCAAAGTATTTGAAAAGTGCTCAAAGGCAACTTTTCAGTCAGCGACAGGTATACCATCGGTACGAACCGGTGTACCGTCGGTATACCGATCTGGAATGCAACAGCTAAAATATAGCCGTTGGGATCATTAAATGCTCGAAATCCGACCGTTGGATTTTTAATGTTACTAAAACGGTATATCGACGATACGAACCGGTGTACTGTCGATATGTCGGTTCATTAGGCCAAGAGTAGAATATATATATATATATATATATATATATATATATATATATATATATATATATATATATATATATATATATATATATATAATCGGTATACTGTCGGTACAACCAGTGTATCGCCGGTATGCCGATTTTCATCCGAAAATAATCCTGGACTAATTTCTACCCTAGCTTTGATTTTATCATCCATTTATTGTATTTAAATATTTCTAAATCTCATTTACAGACTCCAGATATACTTGAGCAGGTGCAGGCTTCTTAGGAGTCTTGAAATGATGATGGCATGGCTTGCTTCTTCACTTGATAGATGATAGCTTCTTCCTTGATGGCAGTTGTCAAAAGATATCCAGATTAGAAATTTGAAGACCTTTCGGGGGCTTGCCCCCGAACCCCCACGGAGGGTTGCCATCTCGACCTTCATCCGCTGACCGGGCAACGGAACCCCCGAGTGCTTATCTCCGGAGATGTCGTCGGGTGGTTCAGAGAAATCTTATGGGATGTTGTCGTCTTTGGCCCATAATGATTTCTTCATTTTATATGTCCATGTTGATCTTTTTATTGCTTTTCTGCAAATACATGTTAAAGGAACAAAGCAATATACATAGTAGCAAGTATGATCAAGTTAATACACATTAGGACTATGATAAGTTTAAAAATAATACTATAGTGATAGCAGGAGCATTAGCGATAATAAAATGCTAAACTTAATTGATTAACCATATTCAAAAATGATATAATCATTGGGCCAACAATAATCTAGCAATCATACTCCATTTTATTAAGCATGAAGGAGTATAGGAGGGGACAGTTCCACTCACTTGCATAAGGGTCTTCCAGTTTCGATCACATCTATTTTTTACTAGACATAGCCCCACCAGTGAGCCATGTTTACATACTCATTCCATCCGGCCAGCTAAGAAAGACTGCATCCATCTCAAATTCTTTAATTTCAACACATGTTAAGGTCCAACTTTCTGACATCCAACAAGCCAACCAAATGTCTCGCACGGAGCAGGGCATTACATGTGATTAGAGTAGATTCGACAAAATTTGGTATAGGTTCTTGGGCATATCACAAGAGTATTGTAGATTCAATGCGATACTAGAGTGATGCACACCAAGTGTTTGGTTTAGATAATATGTGAGTATCATATGGATGTGGGTATCTATCAATATAAGTCTTTGTGTATGTATGTATATATGTGATAGTATGAGAGTAAGTGTGTGTCAATAGGATAGTGTTATGTATACTTATATGTATGTAGGTGAGTATCAAACTTGTGTGTGTATCCTATGTACATTATATGTAAATGTGTGTATAATGCATGTAGTAGAAGGTTGTGTTGGTGTAGGTAAGGATGTGTAGCCATTTGTATAGAAATGAGTGTATATGTGTCTTATGTATGATGGTGTGTGTGTATCAGTTTATAATAGGGGATATGCTCTACCTGTTAATAGCAGGGTAGACAGCATCAACTATACTACTACTCGTAAGCAGCAGCAGTTCACGATGAGGGGCAGTACATGGGTATACAAGCAGTAGAAAAGGCAGTAGTACTAGCAGTAAAGTAGAGGAGAAAGAGTGTAGCAGCAGTAGCATTAAGCTAGCAGTAGCATAGGTAAAGGAGGGGGTTGGTCTGCAACTTGTTAGCATAGGAAAGTTTGGGCAAGGGCAATATAGAAGTAACATCTTGTTGCACTTAGAAGACAGCAGCAGTAACTACATTATGCAGGACAGTATTGCCATGCCCATGCACAACAGCAGTTAGTAAGGCATAATAAGGGGCAACAACAGCATTAGCTGCTTATGAAATAACATCATAGTTGTTGTGCCAAGCAACAGCTGCAGTAGGTGTTCAATTTAGAGGTAGGCAGTTAATAGGAATAGTGTGTAGGCAACAACAGCTAAATAAAGGAGAAGGGTGTACAGTAGAATATAGGGGTCTTGTGCGGTAGAGAGGATGAGCAGTAGTGGCAGCAGATGATGCTCTACACGTGCATGCAATGTCTAGGTGTGTGAGGATGTATCCTAGGTACATGGATGGGTATGTGTATAGGTAATTGGTTTTAGAAAAAACATATGTTGTGTAGGTAATGTCCATATAATAGGCATAGACATATAGGTAATGTGTTAAGGTAGGACACATAGGTAACAGGTAATTCCTATGTGATATAGAATAGTAAATTGGTATATAGGTAATTGTTTGCCATGAACAAAAGTTTAAGAACTTTGTATTTCAAACGTATAAAAGAGTACAGAAAACTCCTAAATAGGAGATCTAAGTAAAAAAATTCAAAACAAGTGTAACGGTAGAGATCAAGCACTATAGCGACTCCTTTCTCTGTTGACAATTTGACGACGAACTAAACTTGCTCGACTTTCTGATGCCTATGAGAGGTATTTTGGGTTGCCAATCAAGAAGACGTCGAAGCCTCCTGAATGAAGGAAGAGTCCTTCTATTTATAGGCTGTACATATACGATGTGTGAGAGGATTTTTGACACACATGAGCGCTGCACATGCGATATTTCAGTAAAATCTATTGTAACTGCTCCGTGAGGGATGCTGCTGAGCTGACACATGGCAGTTGTTGGAGTTCTCTATTATTGAGATCTAGGAAGGTTAGCATTTTCATCAACATGACCGAGTGACTGACATGTGGCGCGTGTCTATTGCTCGAGTATCTTACTCGGATGAAACAGAATAGATTTTGCTCCTATCGAAAGAACAACAGCTTAAATAAACTGAATTCGATCTTATCTCAGGAGCGGCAGTTTGAACAAATCGAATTTGATTGTATCTGAAAAGATACAAGTGTTTAAACAAACTAAATTCGATCATATCCTGAGGAGATGTGATTGTATCTGAAGAGATACGATTATATCTTGAGGAGATACGAATATTTAAATAAACTAGATGTTATTGTATCTGAAAGGATATGGCTGTCATACTGGCAATGTGGCATGATACCACATTTGTGGAAGTTGTACGCTATACGAGCTGCACTTCTGGAGAGCGATGAAGTCACTGTGCTTTTGGGCGTCGAGGAGTGTGTTTCTGAGACAAACGAACTGCGCTTTTGGACAACGAGGAGACTATGCTTCTGAGGTGACGAAGTCACTACAATTTTAGGCGACAAGTGACTCTGCTCTTGAGACGATGAAGTCACTGCTCTTTTAGGCGACGAGTGACTCTGCTCTTAAGATGATGAAGTCACTGCACTTTTGGACGATGAAGAGACTGTGCTTCTGGAAGCTCTAAGAGATTAATGAAGGAGTTGTTGAAGAGGCTACGATTTTGGAAGCTCTAAGAGACCAATGAAGAAACCGTTGAAGGGACTGTACTTCTAGAAGCTCTAAGAGCAATGAAGGATCCGTTGAAGGGGCTACGCTTCTGGAAGCTCTAAGGGAAATGAAGGATCCATTGAAGGGGCTGCACTTCTTGAAGCTCTAAGAGACCGATGAAGGAGCTGTTGAAGGGGCTGCATTTCTGGAAGCTCTAAGATCAGTGAATGAGCCTTTGAAGGGGCTGTGCTTCTGGAAGCTCTATGAGACCAATGAAGGAGCCGTTGAAGGGAATGCGCTTCTGGAATGGATTGAAGGAGCTACGCTTTTACGAAGTACCGAAATCAGTATGCTCCTAAGAAGATTAATGACTGCTTTTGAGCGGCTGAGTTAACATCTTATAATTATTGTCATTTTTTGGGGGGGCTCGAGAAGCGGTGGCCAAAGATTTAGTCAAATGAACCTGTTAAGTGAGATTCATTGTGCTGAGTCCTAGGTTTATCATATTACTTCGAATTTTTTATCGACTGCCACGTGGCGTGTGGGTTGGACCACACATCTTATACAAAGAGGAGCTTTTGGGTAAGTCCTTGCCTATAGCTTTTTCATTCCTCTGTCATGCTCGACTTCGACTTATGTAGCAACCATTACCAAAACTTCTATTTTTATTAGATAACACTGGGGATTTATTTTGTAGGAATTTGATTTCGAGATCGCAATGTTATGTACCTAGGTTTATCGGTAAGATATACTAATATTAGGTTATATACAGTCTCTATGGCCCCTAGATAGGCCAAAATAGGTTATTTTATTATTTTAAATTTTCTAAAATTTTGGTAATTTTTAGATAATTTTAATCTTTAGAATTTATTTTTATAAGCTTTCGAGATTTTCTGTAGGGTCACACGGGGGTATTTTTAATCAAATATTTGTACTTAAGTTCTAGATAGTTAGAAATACTTTCTATAAATTTATATATTTTCTAGATTTTTTGGGATGCTTGCTAATTTTGAATAATTAAAATCTATAGAATTTATTTATATAGGGTTTTGGGATTTACTGTGGGGTCACACAAAGATATTAGAGGCTAAACTTTTTATTTAGGCTCTAGACACTTAGAAGTAATTTCTAAAAAAAATTAGGATTTTCTGGATTTTGTGATTTATTTGAATTTATTTGGAGTTAAAATAAATTTTTAATGATTTTCTGTAATAAAAATAATCAATTATACAGTCAGCAGCCCAGTCAACCACCACCTCCTGGCCCACCTGTTGGCGCCCAACTGCTCATCCCACCGCTTTGTCTCCTGTATTTTTTTATGATTTATTTAAATTTATTTGGAGTTAAAATAAATTTTTAATGATTTTTGTCATTAAAATAATCAATTATACAGTCAGCAGCCCAGTCAACCATCTCCTGGCCCACCTGTCGGCGCCCAACTTCTCATCCTACCGCCTTTGTCTCCTATATATATATATATATATATATATATATATATATATATATATATATATATATATATTATATTATTTTATTATAGTCGAAACCCTAGTTTATTATTCCAGCCTCTTTTGTGGTTTGATCTTAGAGATCCTGCAACTTCACGGCAATTGCCGCCAATTTAGGCGTGCTATTTGTGCACCGTTTTTTATAAGAAGCGTATCGAGGTATAGTTTCTGAATATCTAATTTATTTTATAAATTCTGAACCTAAATTTCTGGAAAATTCAGGGAGTATCAGTTGTCCATATTTGACATGTTTCGGTATTTTTGAGATTTCGGGAGAATCGGGAATCAGAATCATGAACCGTTTGAAGTTTCGGAAAGCTAACACAAAGATCTACGATATATTTTTTCAGAAATTAATAAGTTCATCTATTATTTTGATTTATTTGTAGAACTTAGTTTTGTTGACAAATCATCGATTTGGTTACAGTTAGCCATAATGGCGATATCTTTTGACCAAAGTATGATTTTGCGGCATGGTCGATTCCAATGCACTCGTGGTGCTGAAATCTACTAGGGTGCACACCCACATCATGGAGTTTTTGTCGTTTGACTACTTAGTCATCGATGTGCCTCAATTTGCGTGCCATGGGTCCCGAATTAGAAATTGTGACTTTCTCGGGCCAAAAACTTGTGTTTAATTTTTATTACAGAATTATATCAGATTAAATTAGGTTTTAGATAACTTATTCTAGAATTAAATAAAATTAGTTATGTTAAACCATTAGCCACTTTTTAGGATTTTTAGAGGGATTTTTATAATCTAACTTATGATTATTTATGTGAGGGGGTAGATCAGGCTACGACGTCTTGAGTCACAAATTTATCCTTTTTCGAAGCAAGAAAAGTATCACTATGATCTATGTTGCCCTTATTTTACGTTGTATGTTATTCTTTTATTTAAACTGTTAGTCTTATCGTTTCTATTATTGTGCACGAGAGTTATACTTGTTACCATGACCATACATATTCACTTAATATTTTTTATTCAATGTTCTATCTTCAATGTTCAATATTTAAGTTTAAAGTTAATGTTAAAGTGATCATGTTTAATTATGAGAGAGTTGGGAAGGGGAATACAACTAGTATACATGTGGTCTACGCAAAGTACAATTTTTTTCAATGTCAATGTTGATAGCAGTCGTTGTATCTCACGTATCGACTATCGGATGTCCTAACCCGTCCACATGCGGAACACTTGTATTCTAAAATACACAATACATGACTTGATTTGTATTGACATTGTCTAGTAGTTTGTCTTACATTAGTCGTTCTCTCATTTTGTTTTCGTGTCTTAATTATACCTTCAACTGTTCCATGTCATAGTTGTATTCTCAAACTGTTTCTAAGATATAGTGGTCCCTTTTGTATCATGTCATATTCGTTTTTCTTACCGTTATTCTTCATGCTTGTATATTATATTCTGTAATATAGTTTATGGTGATCTTGCTCCAATCCTGACTGGATAACTGTTTTTCAGCTTTAGACAACGTGGTTTGCCCCGAGGTTTATGGTACATATCTTGGTGACACTGACGTTACTAATTTGTCGGTTGCTTCTACTGATGCGGAGTAGCATATTTCGTCCTTATGCTCTTTCATGTTATTCTTAGCTAGGAAGCTTAGAGGACTTTAGTTCTAGTTGTTTTATATTTATTTTAGCGGGTTTGTTTTCGAACTTAGTTTGAGTTGTAGTGGATCTTTCTTTAAATTATTTATTGAGACTTTAATTTTAATATCTTGTTATGACTTAGTTGTAGATGATATATGTGAACTGTGTACTTATTTTGGACCATTGTTATCATAGACAGCGTACTACCGTCAATGTTGTGGATATACTAGGCTTGGCCATGAAATCTTATCCGAAAAACGGGTGTGGATCGTGACAAGTTTTTATGGTGGCCCATGCAGGTCAAGTTTCGCATAAGGTTGTAAACTCATGGTTAGTACTTCAACTTAACAGTACTAGTTGTGAGCCTGCAAATAGAATTGAAGATAGGATTTAGAATAATTTCTAGGAGAGTTATATCATCCACAAATAGGATTCCCAACCCAATGAGTCTTCTATCATCGTCTTTATTATGCATCCTGCTTGATTTCGTCCGTGATTCTTCGATAGGTTTGCATTTATCATTCTAGCCATGTCCTCTACGTTTTTTTTAATTACCAATGGTTGATACAAGATGTAGTGTGATCCGTAGGAGTAAGAGGGTAAGCTTAGTTGGTTAGATGTTATTGATTTAGTTTTCTTTGGATTTTTCCAACCATTATCTCTATGATTTAGCCTAAGAGTTATCGTTAGATTGCTTATAGAAATTGTATATATTATAGTGACATTTAATTTTTGAGAACAAAAATATTTTTAAGGGGGTAGGTTGTAGCAACCATTACCATAACTTCCATTTTTATTAGATAACACTAGGGATTTTATTTTGTGAGAATTGATTTCGAGATCGCAATATTATGTACCTAGGTCTATCGGTGAGATATGCTAATTTTGGTTATATATGGTCTCTATGGTCCCCATTAGCCCCAAATAGGTTATTTTATTATTTTAAAATTTTCTAGAATTTTTGGTAATTTTTAGATAATTTTAATCTATAGAATTATTATTTTATAAGCCTTTGGGAATTTCTGTAGGGTCACACGGGGGTAAATTTGATCAAATATTTTTATTTAAGTTCAAGATGGTTAGAGATATTTTCTATAAATGACTCATATTTTTCTGCATTTTTGGGATTTTTGGTAATTTTTGAATAATTAAAACCTATAGAATTTATTGTTCCATAGGTTTTAGGATTTACTATAGGGTCACACAAAGATATTTAGAGGCCAAACTTTTTATTTAGGCTCTAGACACCTAGAAGTAGTTTCTAGAATTTTTTAGAATTTTCTGGATTTTTCGTGTTATTTGAATTTATTTGGAGTTAAAATAAATTTTTAATAATTTTTGTAATTAAAATAATCAATTATACAGTCAGCAACCCACTCAACCACCTCTTGTCCTACCTGTCGGTGCCCAACTGCTCATCCCACTGCCTCTCTCTCTCATTATATATATATATATATTCGAAACCCTAGTTTATTATTCAAGCCTCATTTGTGGTTTGATCTTAGAGATCCATGTCACTACCACATTCTAAAATAATATATATATAATATATATATATATATATATATATATATATATATATATATATATTATATATATATAATTTTATATATATATATATATATATATATAATTCTAGCCTCCTTTGTGGTTTGATCTTAGATATTTCTAGAATGTGGTAGTGACATGGATCTCTAAGATCAAACCACAAAGGAGGCTAGAATTATATATTATATATAATATATATATAATATATATTATATATATATTATTCTAGCCTTTGTGGTTTGATCTTAGAGATCCATGTTATATATATATATAATATATATATATATATATATATATATATATATATATAATATATTCGAAACGCTAGTTTTATTATATTATATTCGAAACTCTAGTTTATTATTCTAGCCTCCTTTGTGGTTTGATCTTAGAGATCCATGTCACTACCACATTCTAGAATAAGGGTATTTTGGCAATTTATAAAATTTTGATTATTTTAGATACCATTAATTAATATTGTGTTAGTGATAATGTTTTGGTTAAACCTTAGAAACACATTGATTAGATATTAGTCATGACCAAGAAAACTTAGAGAGATTAGACAACCTTAGATTTATTCTAGTTAGTTGGTTAGACTATAATCTAGCTAGAAACCACTTAGAATCTATTTGTAGGCTAAAATAATAAGTTAGTTTGGGCCTTTACCAAAGGGGCATGACATGACAAGTTAGGAAGGCCTTTAGGCATTGCACCCAAACTAAACCCTAGTAAACCCTATGGCCGGCCATTAGAGCCCCTTCCACTTGCTATTAATAGCAAACATTCATCCATTCTTTCCCTTTTCATTGGAAACCCTAACCCTAATTTGTGTTCTTCTCCAAATTTTTTCCATCTCCCAAATTGAGTCCAAATTCTCTCAAACTAATTGTAAACTCTTTCCCTTGAAGAGATGAAGCCTCTATTGGCTAGCTTGGGAGCATTTGGAGCAATTTGGCCAGTAGAGCTTGGTGGAGATCTAGATCTAGGATTTGTTACTTGGGAATCCATCTCCCAAGTGGTAAGAGCCCTCTAAACCCTCTAAATTCTTTTTATTAGTGTAGATGCATTCATTTAGGATCCCCCTTTTACATTAAAAATGCCTTGGATTAAGTTTGGATCCATTTGGAGTATGTATCACGGGCGTATCGTATCGTATCGAATACGCACCCCAAGTGTTTGTCAAAATGACCATTAGGACTTTTGAAACTCTAATTTCAGTTTTAATTGGGTTTTTCTATTGATAATATATGTGTTAGCATTGTTAGTTGTTATCTTATGATTAGAATGGATTGGTGGAAAATAAATGGATTGGGGCTTTAGTTTATTATGTGTTGTTCACTGTCCAGAGATTATTTGTGCAGTCCCTTGTTTTGTTAGCCCCCTGCATTCATTTCTGTTCAGACCACTCCATGTATATTGTTCTGCCCACTTTAGTTAATGTCCAGCCCTATTCTTTTCCTTGAACATTATGTTTCAGTCTTGGGAATTCAGATCAGTCACTGTATTGCTACTATTCAGTCCTTCCTGATATAATGTATCAATCTATACAATATGTTATGTTCTTGTTCAGTGCAATACCTTACTGCTCACTGCACACTAATTACTGTCCTGCATTGACTATATATTGTTCAATCATACATTCATGTCTTGTCCACTTTACTTTGCTCAATTGATTCACTTCCTATATTTGTTCTGTTCCCCCTACATCAGTAGATGTTCTGTTCCAGGAATTTGGTTCTGTCCCCACTCTCAATGCAGTCCGATAGCTCAGTTATGATCATGTCCAGTATAGGAGCTAATAATTTGTACTGCTCATTCTTGTATCTGTCTACTGCTTGCAGTATTCAGTCTTTATAATTGTTCTGTCCACTGATCAACTGTGTATTCCAAATGACCCTGCATCCTTCAGGTGTCCTGTACATCACATATGAGTGTCCAGGTATGATTAGGATTCAACTCTCATTGCCTATTTGTTCAGTCTAGGGAAGATGTTTCGTGCATCATTCAGGATAGTCCAGATACCTTAGGATAGTATCTGTCCATCTATTTAGGTATACTTTCACATCTGTCCACTGTGAGATCGAGTCCCTATCCTTTCCTGATCTATTTCCAACTGAAACTCAATTGCAGTCCACATTGTGATGCCATGCACTTCTTAAATTACTGATACTCTAAAGTATCAGTTATATCTCCTTCATTTGTTCTGTCCCCATGTTTGTACCAGTCCTACTTTAGCTAAATGTAGGCCATACTCCTTAGTTCCTAGGTTAGGTTCAGATATCCTTGTCCAATACCTAAAAGTTCAGACATTCTTTACAGTTAACCATCTTGTTCTCCCCTTGAGCTTGGGTTTAGTAGAGCTCTTGTAATGTCCTGCATACTTCGAGTTAGTCCTTACTCGAAGTCCAGTCCTTAGTGAGTTTTTCCCCTCATTCATATTGCCCTGTCTTTGGTCTTTAGTTCAGTCATCATGATACATTGCAGACCATTATGAGATGTCCTTCACTTCTCATTTGACTGGTACTCTAAAGCATCAGTCCATCATTCTTATTGTGTCAGTTCCCACCTATTAGATATTCACTACTGCATTTCCTTTGATCAGTCCTACTGAACATGGGTTAGGTTCTTCCATGTTTAGTTATTGGGTTCATGTATCATTCTAATTGCATATACATGCATGTCCACTGCTTCTATTTATTCATTCCTAACATTGGACAGTTGTTAACTATCATGTATCATTGGCAGTCCACCCTTGTGTTTGTCCAGTTGTATCCAATTTCACATCAATACTATTGTCTCTCTTTCACATATCAGTTAGTGGTAATATAAACATCATTTTCAGTCCATATGGAACCAAGTGAGCAGTTCCTCTTAGCAATAAACATAACTAGTATATATATGTAATATATATATATTTTTTTTTTATATATGTAATATATATATATATATATATATATATATATAATATAATATATATTATTTATATATATATATATATTATTATATATATATATATAATATATATAAATTATGGTTTGTTATAGTTTTGTGTATGGTATCATAATATTGCACTATGAGATAAGTATAAATCTAGGATTTGATATGGATTGATGCCCCTATTAGCTTAACACTAGATAGTAATAGCCTAAGACCCTAGATAGGCTAAAAACTTACCAAGTTGACTATAGTTGACCAAATTAGCTATAGTTGACCTAGTTTGACCAATAGTTGACTTCTTTGACCTAGAAATGGTTTAGCAGCATGTAGATAACACATTTAACTCTATTGTTTACTTTAGAACACTTATTAACCTGTAATTCTTATCATAGGTCTTTGTGACTCCAGTTCGGACACTGATACCCATCCGTTGCTCAGGATATCAGGCGAGTACATTCCTTGTTAGTTTCATTCATGATAATATTATATTGTCTGCTCTAGACTACTTTACTTGATGCTGACACATTATTATCACGGACCAGTACTATATGGATCTTGTCATGCGATGTTATCCCCTTATCGTGTGCATCGGGTATTTCATGTTCATGTATCATGTACATCATATACTCCTTGTATTCTTATTATCCATGTACAGTCATGTGCTCTCATGTACTCTCATATTCTCACATGTACTTCATGTATAAACAACAATCATGTATGTAACATAACGTGATCGGATCCTTGTGTTTTGATCGGGGCAGGAGAGTAGAAATGGTTATGTGATTAAATCCCTCTAGTGTAATCATGTATATGTCGATTATGCCTTCGCGTATAATCGAGTTACCGAATAATCATGTACAACCTAAATCGATCACATAACCATCTTGTACTCTGAAATGCCTATATTTATTTACAGTTCATAGATTATCTATCTTATTCATGTACTCAGTTCCTTGTCTATACTTCCTATATTCATGTACTTTTATTTATAGTACGTCATGTATTATATTCTATTGCTAGTTCTATATTTCCTACCATATATTGGAACTCTTTAAGAGTTCACTCCAATCCTTACTGGATATGTTAATAAATTTTATAGATAACTTGGAGGACTTCTGTACCACTTACTATAGCGCAGACATAGATAATACTTGCGACCTGGATCATCAGGAGGATCCAGCTAGTTTAGAGGAGACACATGTAGTTCCTAGATTAGACTGCTAGGATATTATTTGGATTTGTCTTCAGGTACTTTGTTATGTTATTATTTCATACTCTGGTGTGGTGTTGATAACACTTAAACTTATTTCATTCCTGGATTGTATATTACTTCGATATTTCTATCTATCATATTTTGTGCTGATTATCCATCTTTAGATATTGTGATTGAGTTGTATTCCTTCGTAAGGAGAGTATATACTGTACAAGTACACTAACTGCGTTTAGATGTTGTTGAGACCTAGGACAGTATTCTACCGTCGATACTGCGGCATAGATTGGACGTACCCACGGTCACGTGCCCTTTTACTGCGTGCAGGTCGTGACAATCCTCCAACTTCACGAGACGATTGCCGCCAATCCAGACGTGCTTTTTGCACACCATTTTGGAAGCGTATCGAGGTATAGTTTTTGAATAACTAATTTTTTTATAAATTCTGAAACTAAATTTCTGGAAAATTTGTAGAGTGTCAATTGTCCAAATTTGACACGTTTTGGTATTTTCGAGATTTTGGAAGAACCATGAATCAGAATCACGAACCGTTTGAAGTTTCGAAAAGCTGACACAGAGATCTACGACATATATTTTTTCAAAAATTAATAAGTTCATCTAGTATTTTAGTTAATTTTTTGAACTTAGTTTTATCGATAAATCATCGATTTGGTCACAGTTAGCCATAATGGTGATATCTTTTGACCAAAGCATAATTTTGTGACACGATCGATTCTAGTGCACGTATGGCACTAAAATCTACTTGAATGCACACCCAAATCATGGCGTTTGTATCGTTTGACTACTTAGTCATCGATACGTCTCAATTTGCGTGCTAGGGGTCCCGAATTGGAAAATGTGACTTCCTCGTGCCAAAGAAAGTCTATTGTCAATCGATACCGGGTTTGGATTGATTGACAATCCGAAGAGCCATAGGTTATGCTCTATCGTGTCCAATAAATGCTTTATTAGCCATATTGGAGCGGAGGAGCTGTACACCTTGTTAGAATGGAAGAGCTACAAGTTCTGTTGTGAGCTTCAAGCAGAGAGCTGCGTCTTTATTCCGTCTATTGTTGCGCTTTTGATAAGAAAGTGATTCGCTCTGACGCTGCTACACTTTTGGGGACTGCACATTCGACGATTGTGCACTTTGTAGGTTGTATGTTGTGTGCTTTAGGTTTTAGTCTTTATACGTAATCATGAAGAATCTGTAATAGATCTTTTGTAAACATGATTTTAATAAAGAATTTTCTTTTATGTAATGTTTTTGTAGTCTGATTTATGATGTACGCAACAATTTTGGCGTCTCCTGTGCTTCTGTGATGTCCACAAAACAAATTGAGGTCTTCACTGCTTTTCTAGATGCTGCGCTTTTTCATGCTTCTACAAGACCCCTTTTAAAGTTTTCAAACTTGAACAAGTTTGGAACACATTAAACAGAAGCATAAAATGACACATGGCATAAGGAGTACGCAGTACACTGCTGACAAGCTGTCATCAATAATAACCGTCAGCATTAATGCTTTGAGCTATCGTTCATTTAAAAGTAATGATAACTCCTCACTTTTAGGACAAAGAACCGTCATGATTTTGTTTTATCTCTACACTGTTCGAAGCGTTTCTTCAAATATGAAGGGTCTCTTTTGTCTTTATCTGCTGATGTGACTTTGTCCTATAAGTAGGGCTTTGTTCAGAGAGAGAAAGACTTTCTACCATTAATGTTCTCCTTCAAGCTTTTTCAGAAAGAAATTTCTTCTTCTTCCTTAAGCCAAATAACTCTAGTTTTCTGTTGTGGCCCCCAAGAGATCAAGAGCCCCTAGAGCTCCCAAAGCGGCTACGGCGAGTACAAAAAGGCCAGAGGGAAGCGACCGGCTTCGGAGGCTGTCGACGTCAACGATTCTCCAGTCACTGATGCCAGAGTGCACGGGGACGTGCGGCCGCCTATTGTAAGTAGGTGTTCGATGAGCGTCGGTGCCTTATTTTGCTGATGCACATGAGGGTTTACTTCTCGAGTAGCGTCTCGAAGATGTGTTAAAGCTCTTCCTGCTGATGCACATGGGCACTACTCTTCGGAGTAGTATCTGTAAGATGTTCTAAAGCTCCCTCTACCGATGCGCATGGTCATTACTTTTATGAAGTAACTACTGTAAGATGTGTTGAGGTTTCAGCTGACGTGCAGAGTCACTAAACAGTGTTTGTGCTGATGCTTTCTTGCTGACGCATGGTACCACAGTGACTGCATGGATTCTTGTTTGCTGACTCGCAGTGCAACTTACGTAGAGCTTGTGCAGATGCTTTTCTCCTGACGTGCAGTGCAACATATGTAATGCTTGTGCAGATTTGCGAAGTGACGCATACTTGTTACCACCAAAGAACTGCACATTTTACTTCGTGCGAAAAAATACTTGTGTTTTCCTGACTCTTATTTTGTCCATGTATAGTTTTCGTGGCTATGCCTCTTATTGACGATGTCCTCTTTGACTCATAGATCTGCACACTTGACATAAATATCGATGAAGATCTTGTTAATCTTGCCAAGAAGTTGATCACCCGAGACCAACTGAAAGGATGGCTAGCTAAGATACGTAATCAACAGCACTCATACTTCCGTCGTATGATGAACCAAGGCAAGTTGTCTTTTCTCTCTGATGACATTGAGATGCTAAAGCCTCGAATCCTCTTCGGTGACCAGGTGATTTTGAAAGAGACCGACCTTCTGAAGATAAAGGAGGATTAGTACTTTGAGAATGATGGCCTCGCCTTGCATGTTCCATCAATCGATCGGTACCTTTCGCTCTCAGTTTTCTTTTGCTTTGCCGAAAAGTGACTTATGGAAAGGATACTTTCAAGAGTATACGTGATAGTCCATCGACACTTTGCGGGTGCTAATCTCCGGCCATCTGCTTAGCGATTTTACCCCGGATGTCTATCCGTTCGGGGCTTCTCTTTTTGCCAATCGACTTCTAGAGACGGGATGCACATATCCGAAAGGAGCCTTCCGGGTCGAATGTTGGATCCATCCTGAGACTAAATGGCACGAATTAATCCAAAGGGTATTGGGTAGATTCCAAACATAGCTGAAAGGTACCGGTTTGCGTCGTGCCATAAGGGCTACTAAATATGGCATAGAGATCAATCAGCCCCTGTTCGTGACTTTACTGGAGATGTATAATCACCACATCGGGACTTTCTATACTCTGTATGGAGAGATGGGGCAGGCCCTCCGTGAGATGTATGCCATCTCAAGGATACCTTGGGGTGAAGAGCCATGTGAGGAATATACTCCTAGCAAAGAGGAGTTTTTGGGACTGGAGAACAAGTACCCTGAAATGATGGCAGTATACAAAGAACTACTTTGCCATCATCAGGTATGTATATGCCAGGACTCTGCGAAGACTCATCCCCACATTTCTGCTTGGAAGGACTATATCTTCACACAAGATCCATCGGAGCGGGGAAGGTCCACTTTACCATGCGTAAGGCGTACAACACTGACGAAGTGGAGACCATAATGATAAAGGCAAAGGTGTTAGCCCCTTCCATAGATGCTGAGGGAAAACCCACTTCCATCATTCATAACTATTTTGTCAGAACTTGACTGCTTTGAGCCCGAAAGCGGCGCTGGCTGCTTTTCTGATAATATGGCTGCGGAAAGTCGTAGTTCCTGGAGGCTCTAGATCCGTAAGAAGGATCAATCGAGAACTCATTATGTCGGCTATGAAGCTAGTCTTGGTCATTCGTTGGCTTTGCTCCCAGCTATGGTGGTAATACCCTACGAGACCTGCGGGAGCTCTCAAGGAAAAT